>JARFNW010141706.1:0-10307 GCA_031763155.1 Dirona albolineata | reverse complement strand
TCAACCCCCCCACCCAAAATCCAAACAACTAAAAAATTAAACAATTAAAAAATACCTTAATAACCCCCCCCCCCCCCCCCCGCAAAAAAACAAAAAAACCAAGAACCAAAAAAAAAGAAACAAAACAAAAACAATCAAACAAATAAAAAACAATCAAAAACAAGACAGAACACGGCGTCGTAGTTAGTCACCTGCGATAGACCAGCGTCCTGTTCAGATGACAGAATGGTAGGGGATAATGTAACTGTGCCAGTGAGAGACAAGAACAGAAAATAGAAGAAAAAAAAATCCACTTTTCTTGGCAAAGATCGTGGGTTCAAGGGTTTAAATCTACCCCCCCCCCCTCCGGGTCACTTCGTTGTTTTTCTTAGGCAACAAAATTTACTCCAATTGCCTCATTCGACCCAGGTGTAGAAATGGGTACCAGCTAACAGCTGGCAATGTAATCTAAGGCACATCATCAGCTGGCGTCATTTACCAGAAAGGATGACACAATATTGTCACTGCGTCGGCTTTACGCAACCGAAACCGGGATAAGCACCGGATCTGTTTTTGGGCTTCAATGCTCTCTTTGTTTACTCGCTTGACGAAGGTCTTTGGCCGAAACGTTGCTTGTCTTCTGTTTTCCGATGTCTTTTAGATGCTGCTTGCTTTTCCTAATTTTTTATTGATTTATTAAGCCGGGTATTAATAAGCATTGAAATAATATCACCACACACGCGGCGCACAGGTCTAAAAAACCCTACTTTATATTATTATAAACGTGTCTGCCTTCTATACTGCCTACTAATCTATTGACACAACCCCTCCCCCCTCCCACCCCCCCCCACCCTGTATCCGACACATCCTGGCGGTCGGTGGTTCATGTCACGTGACCGTTTGATCTTTTTTATCGCCACTGGTTGGACTGGTATGTAATTCATCTTTTTCAAACATGACAAAACACACATTGGAGGGATGGTATATCCTTTGAGGATGTCGATGAAAATGGCGGGAAAGGGATACGGTTACAGCAGGTAGCCTTGGAAGCTGGAGGAATGTTATCATGGTATGGTGGGTATTGTATCAAATTGATTCCCGCTGAAACCAAAGGTTTAGAAAATGAAATGATACAGAAAGGAGTATACTAGATGATGGACTCTAAAATATAAAACAAAATAAAACAAGCAACGTTTCGACCAAAGACCTTCGTCAAGCGATGAAACAAAGAGGGAGAATTACAATTGAAGGGTGCAAGGGGATAACCAGTGATGTGACATTTTGAGAAACCTGAAAAATATGCTTTGTTGACTTACTGGAAGTTACTGGGTTAAAAAGAAAGCCATTTTCCTACAGTGTCTTTCGTTTTATAGCAAAAATTCTTCAATTGCCTTTGTAAAATAGTTATTGCAGCCACTTGACAGCTCAAATAAATGGAATGTAAGAAAATGTAAATTGTCTGGTCAAACTAGGTATTCATGGTTTTCCCCTTGCACCATTCAATTAATATCATCATCATTATCATCATCATCATCATCATCATCATCATTATCATCATCATCATCATCATCATTATCATTATTACTTTATTATATTATAATCATCAACATTGCTTTATTCTCTTCAAAAGTTATACAAGCGGTTATTTTAGTTTTATCATTTGAGAGTCGATGTCTTTGATGTTTTCGTTCAATCTTCCGTCACAAGGTTCCATGGCTCCTGAAAGACAAACAAAGGCGATGGAAATACACTAGACTCTTTCCCAGACAACGGATTGCCGGCGGCGAACAATGGGAATTCTTCTTACCAAACAAAATGCGAATGCGAAAAAAAAATAAAATGAAATAAAGAGCGAAAAAATAAATAGGGGAACGAGCTGTATTGATCTCATCGGGAATCAGTCTCCAGATACAACACAACCAAAGACGCGACCCATCGGTTGTGGATGTAAATGTTGGTAGAAACAGATAATGATACTAAAACTTATAGACGGAATGATATCTGGTGGGATAGAATTTATGAATTCATAAACACAGACACGTGAAGGAGTTGGGTTTGGGGGTGGGGGTGGGTAGGGTGATTTCGTGTTTAAAAATATTCCATTTTTTATTATTTATTAGATAGTGGCGGACTGGCTCAGAGCCAGGTGGTGCAGTGGCTAAGTCTTTGGTTCGAGATTCGCGAGTTCAAACCCCGGTGGAAGCACTGGTTTTCTTTTCAAGACCTCGATCCCATATTGCGCGCTGCTCTGCGGCTGACGCCTGGGTTATTCCGGTCTACCCTCGGAATTGATCCTAAGGACAAATTCTATTGTATTCTATCATTTGTATTCTATTATATTAAACAGTGTAGGGAACGGTGTCTTTTTCTGCACCTTGATGAAAACAGGGTCAACTGCCATAATGATATAATATAATACACCATTTATTTCTATTTCATGTAGACTACATATAACAGCTGTTTGCTCCCCATGGGTGTTGAGAAGGATATTGGATGACACGGCCTGCTGGGGGATACATGATGTCATGTGATATGTCATGTGATATGTCAGCCTGTACTTGTACGGGGATGTTTATTTGTTTATTATTTTTTCCCTACAGTACCCCGCTTATACAGTGTAGGGACCAGCTCTGTGTCTGGCCGAGGGCAATGTACGGGGAAGAATGCATCGATGCAACAGGCCTAGGCAAAACGTATCCAGGTTAAGTGCAAGTCTGTGCCACACCAGTACACATGGCCTGATACAGAGTTGAAAAATCTATGGATCAAGATTTTAAAGGCAAGCAGGGGATCAGCCCACTGTGCCATTAATTCTTCTTTGGTACAAGAAGCAATACACTGTTTAATATTACTCATACATAACAGGACCAGACAACATTATATTGTAGCCTCAGGTGTTCACCAGATAGCTGTAGAAACTGTTGAAATTTTATCAAAGAGACAATTTATTAGATAGTTTGAACCCAATTTCAGACAATAATGCCATAAGGATACGTTTTAGCTGGGTTTTCGCATCGATGCCTTCTGCCACGGTTCTAAAGGGAACAGATAACAAACACACTATCTAATATATGATACGAGTGGAATATATATTGTTAATACGACATCCCCCCCAACCCCTACCCAACTACCCAACTCTTCACTTGTCTTATAAATTCATAAACTCTATCTAACATTGCTCCGAGCGTTCATCAAATCATTTCATCCACCAGTTTAATAAAGCACCGGTTAGCACGCCCGATGAACGCACCAATAAGACACGGTGTGGTTAGTTACCGTGTTATAGTGTGTGTAATATCATGTGCTGGGTTAACGACTTCACAGACGGTTATTATTCTTTCGTTGAAAACACCCACCGGTTTAACATAATTTTCCTTCTTTTGAGTATTTGCTCTGAAAGTGATATGAAATATTCAAACGTAAAGGGCATTTGATAATAAATAATAATAAATGTCATTCATATAGCACTTATTCATGATCCTCACCATATTTATCCCATTTCAATAACACAGTCCTACTATGACATATCAATTCGATACGTTATTATAAAATACAGACACATTACATGGTCATTCAATGAGGAGCATACAATATAGTAACATGTTAGGCGCACCAGTCTAGAATACTGGCAATAATATTGTTATTATTTATCTGTCTGTTGTAGGGGAAAGTAATCTAAAAGACTGGCCATATTGAATAAATACAGTATTCTATTTTTGTTTTATAACAGGAGACATTTTTCCACCTAGACCTTTTGGTGTTGTCACATGATCATATTGACAGCGATGTGTTATCTCCCACTGATACACCCACACACACACACTATACACACAAACACACACTATACACACACACACACACACTATACACCTACACCCACACATCCACACACACACACACTATACACACACGCACTATACACCCACACACTCACATACTATACACACACACTATACACACACCCACCCACCCACACACACACACACACACAGACTATACACACACTATACACCCACACACACACACACTATACACCCACACACACACCCACCCACACATCCACACACACACTATACACACACACACTATACACCCACAAACACACACTATACACACACACACTATACACCCACACACCCACACTATACACACACCCACCCACACATCCACACACACCCTATACACCCACACATCGACACACACACACTATACACCCACACCCACACACTATACACCCACACACTATACACACACCCACACACACACACACACACACTATACACCCACACACACACACTATACACCCACGCATCCACACACACACACACTATACACCCACACACACACTATACACCCACACCCACACACCCACCCACACACGAGAAGACAAAGGGACCGACTGGTTTGTACAATCAATGTAATGTAAATATTGCAATGGAATTCATCCTCGTCGTAAGACACAGATTATTTTCATCATTATCATCAATGGTAACACTCCTCCTCTTCTTCCTCATCCTCCTCCTTTTCATCATCCTCCTTCTCATCCTCATCATCATCATTATCATCTTAATCATCATCATCATCATCATCATCATCATCATCATCATCATCATCATCATCATCATCATCCTCATCATCATCCTCATCATCATCATCATCATCATCATCATCACCACCACAACCACCACCACCATCATCATCATCATCCTCATCCTCATCATCATTATCATCATCATCATAATCACCATCACCACCACCATTACCACCATCACTACCACTATCATCACCACCCGCCATCACCACCATAACCACCACCACCATCACCACCACCACCATCACCACCACCACCACCATCACCACCACCATCATAATTATGCCCCTGACCCCCCCCCCACCACCCTCATCATAAACCCCCATATACCCCAGACCACAAACACCACTCCATCACATGCCACAACCAACATCACACCACACCTTCGAACCAATAGTCTGCAGTCTGCACCCTTTACCAATATTGATAATGTAATGATCACACAGTCATACACGTGAACACCCCACGCCCCACCCCTGCCCTTCCCCCAACCAATGACTACGCCCCCCACCCGTCCGAAAGTAATGCATATCTGCTGTACTCATCTTCTGTGATTTCCTCCAACATGGCGTCGGTGTTAGAGAGTACACGATCACTTCCTGGAAATGGCCAGGGAGACAGAGATATTTTAACACGACGACATCATAAAAAAAATATACAATTCACTTCCCTAGTAAGGCACTGTGATATCCTCTCTCTGCTTCTTAATCACCCCTCCCCTCCCCTCATCTCCCTCACCCTCCTCCTTCTCATCCCCTACCCCCCTCCCCCTCATCTGTATCTCCCTCCTCCTTCTCATCCCCTACCCCCTCCTCTGTATCTCCCTCCTCTTTCTCATCCCCTACACCCCCCTTCATATGACCTTCCCTCATCCTTCTCATCCCCTATATCCCCTCCCCCCCCCTGCCCTCTCATTATCCTATCCATTCCTCCTCCATCAGTCTCCGTCCCGTGTCCCGTCCCTCATCCTCATCTCCCTGCTTCTCCACCTCACCCCCATATGTCCTCCCTCCTCCTTCTCATCCCCATTCCCTCCCCTTCCCCCTCAGTATCCCTTCCTCCAATCATCAATCTCCTTCCCATGCCCGTCCCTCACTCACCCCCTCCCCTCCTTCATTCACATTCCCTTAGGTTAATTAAAAAAGTAAAAGTAAAGTCATTAAGAGCATTGAGTCCAGTAGAGCCGGTGCTTATCCTTGTTTCCGTAACGTGAAGCGGACAGAGTGAAAATGTCACCCTTCTTGATAGGACGCTGGTCGATCACATATTACTTCCCCAGCTTTAAGCTTGTACCTATCTCTTTACCTGGGTCAAGTGAGGCCATTGGAGAAAAGTTTCTTGCCCAAGAAAACTAACGATGGTTCTGGGATGGATAGGATTCGAACCCACGACCTTTGCCATAAGAGTCCACTGTCCTAACCACTCGTCCACCTCGCCTCCTAAGTGGATTTAGTCTAAAGATAATAGAATCTTTCTTCAAGAATAATATGCTATCAGACAATGACAAGGAATTTAAAAGCAGCCATTTCTCTGACGTCATAATTAATAATAATTTGCATAGGATTGATACATCTGGGCGAACACAAATCATGTGCACTGAGTGACACGATGAAATGCACCACAGTGATGCCTATTAATGATGCATTGTCCACTCTAATCAACGCTATATTCATACGGAATATGGAATAATCCGAACTATTTTAAACCCCAGTGCTCAGCGTGCTGTTATTGCTCTCGTTCCACATACAAACACACAAACACACACACACACACAAACACACACACACACAAACACACACACACACACATACACACACACACAAACACATACACACTTTATATATATATATAATATTATATCCCCCCTCACTAACAACCAATGAGGCAGAGCCCTAACCAAGGGAAGTAACCCGAGCAAAGAAAATAGAATAAGCCAGGGCTACATCCGATTACAGGCCCCTTATTAGCCAAATAAACTGGTGGCTGCCCTTTTATAATCATGGTTATTTTTATTATAATGTGGCCGGAAGAGGAGATCCCCCCCTGCCTGGGACGGCTGACGGCGAGGCAGTGGAACAATAAACGTGGGGCCTGTTTGCATGGCTGCCTGTCAGCATGATTGTCTGGAATAACGGCCATTCATAATAATGCGTCTAATGACCAGATCAATTAAGTCGCTTGTCGGAGGTAGGGATGTTTACATCCGAGAAACTGACAGCCCTGCAAATATTTTGGTTTTCAAGTCAGATATAAGTTACTCGAAGCAGGCCTAACATGGGAGACTATCAGCAAAAAAGCGGCCAACCGAATGCAATGGAAATCCCTTATAGAAGCCTCATGAGCCAATAGAATTAAGTAAGTAAGGATATAAGTTACTCATGCACATCCCATGAGTGGCGAGTGCTGGTCTGCACGTTGTCGACTATTCTTCTTCAAGTTGAAATGCCCTCCTCCATCCTTGTGATATAGTGAGATAGTGGTGATGTTGGTAGTTTGTTTGTCTCAATCCCATCACGTAGATTAGATGTTATCTGCCTCATGCTCTTTTGCCTTCAATTACACCGCTGGTTACTAAATTTTCTATTCCATTTTGTCGCCATGTATGTCCACAAAATTGCATCTGTCTCTTTCTGATGATAATATTAATAATTTCTTCCCTATTCTCTCTAGCACTTCCTTGCTTCTAATTCTTGTTGTTCCCCGGTTTGTCAATAAACATCTACAAGTATATTAAATATTACCAAGTTATTTCCTTTATTAAAGACTGGATAAACTATTGCATTATACTCTAAACTTTTCATGTGAACATTCCGACACCCGACCCATGTGACATGTCGCAAGAGGAATGAGACTTATGATTAAACAATTTCTCTAAAGCCAAGAGGCACCCCAGTAACCAACAAGGGGTACTTTTTAAAATCCTCCTTCTGGTCAAATTACAATTGTGAATTAAATTGGTATTTTAAAGTTCAATATCTCAGCACACGAGAAATAAGCTCCGCTGGCTAGACCCGTCGATCTTCATTTTGGTTTTCACTTTTACCCTAAAGAGGCAAATCTACTAAGATGTTTAATTATCATACCAGTGCGTGCGAGTAACTCTAAATGTCACATCGTCGTCATGAGACACATTTGGGTTGTTATCAAGACACGTCAAATCCATTCCTGTTTGCATGGCTGCCTGTCAGCATGACTGTCTGGAATGAAGGCCATTTGTAATAATGTGTCTGACAACCAAACCAATTAAGTCGCATGTCGGGATCGTTACATTCGAGAAACTAACAGCCCTGTCAATCTTTAAGTTACCCGGACACATCTAAAGGTATATAACAATGTTATGATAATAATATAATAATATTACCATGATTTTCCCAAGGATTGACAGCACAAATCAGCGACATTGGCTTAAAAGAATTCCTTTGTCAAGTTGCAACTAACAATGAGACATCCCAAGTAAAACTCTTTTTGTATTCAATTCGAACATAATCTACTCGGGCATCTCCAAAGATTCATACCTTGCTATGGTTGGGAAGAATGCGATTAGTTGAACGTTCCAGAGGCATTGACTCTCACGCTATTGTCTTGTTTCGATGTTTTAGTGTAATTGACACTTTGTTTCTTTTACGAAGGCCTTTAACCGAAATGTCGCCTGTCCTGCTCTGTTTTGTCCCGTCCCTTACAAGCCTCCAACACATTCCCGTTTTATTTATTTCAACATCCTTGGCTTTAGAGGGTCCCCTTATATTTGTCATAGTCGATATGTGTAGCAGATATCGATGTTAGATATCGATATCATTGGTTATGTAGAAAGAAGTAGTTTAATCTTGTATGTGTTCAGCTTAACGGATCTCCTTTCTTTCCAATCTTTGAGTGTCAACTGATTACACACCACGTAGAATAATTTATAAGACAAACACCTTGTTCCAAATATAGAACGAACGTATGACCCTACCTATTCCTGGACATGGTGCTGGAACACCTTGCCCTAAATCAAGGTCACCTCAATTCGAGGTATGCAGATGACGTAGATATACCCTTGTTCTACTTACGGTCAGTTGATTTTTCGGACTTCGAATAGAACACACAGTTCAGAAACTACCTGTTTTCGTTTGCTTTTTGTGCTTTGTATTCTGTTTGTTAGAACCGAAACGTTATGTACATCTTTTTATTGCTGTTTTGCACTTTTTATCACTTAAAAAAAAATCAATTTCCTTTTATTATGATTTTTAGTTTCTGAATGCCTTCATTCCTTCATTTATAATTGCCAATTCTCTAACGGACAAAAATCATTTGGAGTAAAAGTGTGCACCAAAGTAATATCAATTTAGTCTTAGAATCCCGGAGAAGAAATGTATAAAAACTTGAATGCAATAGATCCATAACATTATTAATTAGGGTCCGCTACGAGGTGTCGGGTAAGATGAGGAAGTGAGATGGATGCTACCAAAGCCAAAACAAATGATTTAATTTCTCGTCAGTAGAGGCAATCTGTCAGACACGGGCTTTCCTCTCCGACAGGGAGGGGGTGGGGGTGGAGCTGGCTATCACTTGGTTATGATAAATTATATTTTGAATAAAAGCGATGGTTTCTCATATTATGAGTCAAGATATATATTATTACACCCGCACCTCTCCCCAACCACCACCTCCCACTCCCTTCCTAAAAAACAAAACTTTAAATAATCCAAATTCAACAACAACCCATGACAAAAAAAGAAATACAGAAAACAAACAACAAAACAACAACAAAATAAAACCACCCCCCACCCCCTCTCCCCACAAAATAAGCTGAACAAACATTTTCTTTTTAATCCACAACGCCTACAACACAAAAAGGGCGGTAAACCCGCGACTGAACATCAACAACGACAAAATGGCCAACAAAATATTTTTGTAAAAATCCCAAACAAACAAACAACTAACGAAACGAAATTAAAACCCAGATAATTGAATAATTAAAAGTGCGAAGTACACGACATTATATCTGTGAGGGTTTTTCTACTGGTTTTTCTCTTGGGGGGGGGGGGGGGGTATTTTTTATTTTAACAATTCCGGGTGGGTTTCTCATATTATTATGCTATGGACAACTGGATCATTTAGATTTAAAAACAACAACAGCATCAATGTAAAATGTAAATGTAAGTGTATAATATCTATATACCACTTATTCACGATTATCACCATGGTGGAAACATTTACATTTGCCACAGTCCGCTGTTCTAACCACTCGACCACCTAGCCCCCAGAATGGATTGTATAAGGACCGACTAAAATCGGCGCCAACACAGACTAGGTCAATGGCACACTGCTGTACAAGCACGTCCGCCGTCCCGGGGTGTGTCGTGGGCACAATCCATCCTGACTGGGCCCATCCCGTCCCCGGGCCAAAGGGCGAAGGGAGAATTTGATTTTCAATTTGGCCAGGGAAACACACTTCAAGTGGCTGGGTGCCTGGTGTTTGCTATTTGGTGTTGGTTGTTCAGGGACTGCCGTGGGATCTTGAACGTGACTAACTTGGGTACAGATTGAATGACGATCATTCATTCATTCATCTCTCTCTCTCTCTCTCTCTCTCTCTCTCTCTCTCTCTCTCTCTCTCTCTCTCTCTCTCTCTATCTCTCTCCCTCTCTCTCTCACTCTCTCTCTCTCGCCCCTCCCCCCCCTTGCCCCTCTTTATCTACCCTTTTCTCTCTGTCCCTCTCTGTCTCTTTCACTCTCCCCCCCCCCTCTCTCTCTC
>JARFNW010141695.1:0-10308 GCA_031763155.1 Dirona albolineata | reverse complement strand
AACCCCTCAAATGTGTGTGTGTGGGGGGGGGGGGGGAGAATAAAGCAGATTAATTTATTCCCGTGGTGATGCTCGGTAAAATGCGTCGCAATGTTTAATATAATACGCTTCCTTTTTATTCAAACGCCCCGCAGAAATAGTCCTAGCACCATTAATGTTCTTCGGGCTTTTGTCGAAAACTCCACACCGTTTCAAATTTCTCTTATTTCATTTTTTTAAAATTTGTTTGTTTGTTTGTTATTGTAGTTTTCAATCCTATTCGGGACATTCATTTCATTGAAAGCTGCAAACTCTTGTTTATTCAGCACTGAGTACGAATCTTTTTTATTCAATTAATCAAATCAAATAAAAAACCCCTGCATGCACAGATTATACTAATCAAACATACACTGAATAAGAGAAAGAAAACAAAACAAAAAACACCAAACAAACGTTCAAAACCAGGAATATTTTATTTACCAAAAAAAAAAAAAAAAAAAAAAAAATGAAAATGAAAAAAAATAAAAAATTACCGTATCTTAGATTAATCATATTTCTTCATTCTTTATGTTTGAACTCCTTTCATGCGAGTGTTTACCTCCCTTGTTTGGTCTCTGATGGTTATCAGGTAGGGAAAAACACAGACGGGTTTGAAATTGGATCTTATTTCAATCGCCAGGGAAGGGAAGGGGGACCAACACCAGATCGATCGTACGAAATTGATTATTAAACTTGAGCAAATGTCTGAACAGCCACGCACGAACCCTCCAATAGTGTAGCCAGCAGCGGTTGTTTTGTTTCCTATAATCATCTCGCGCTCTCTTTTCCCTGTTTTGTTTCGGGTTTTTTCTTCTTCTTCTTTTTCTTTTTTTTTTATCTGTGTGTGTGTGTGTGTGTGTTTTCTTGCTTTTTTGTTTTGTTTTGTTGTTGTTGTTGGTTTGTGTTTTTGTTTGTTTGTATGTTTTGTTGGGGGTTTTTATTTTACCTTCTTTTGGGTTGTTGTTTTTTGTTGGGTTTGTTTTGTTGTTGTTGTTGTCGTGTTATACAAATTGTTTTATTTGAAAAAAAATTATAAATTTTGTCTCAGTTTTTTCGTTTTGTTGTTTTTGTTTTATTATTTTGGGTTTATTTGTTTTGCGATTTGTTTTATTTGAAAAAAAAATCATAAAGATGTTTATTTTTTTATTGTCCTGAGTTTTCTTCTTTTTTTTCTTTCACCTAGCTGGTCATTGATTTTCATGCGCAACTGTTGTTTTCGGGCTTGTCTAATTTGTCCAAGGATCGTGACATTGTCGTAGTTTTCAGATTGGGTGTTCAGTTTTAAACCTAGAGTTATGGAGGGGGGAAAAAACCCAGCTATTTCATGACTGTGTTATTTATTTTTTTCAAACGTTTTAAATGATAATAGTAAAATAATCATGATGATAATATTGATCGGAAAAACAATATTACGTATGGTTGTGATTGTTAAAATATGTAATGATAATGACATTGTCATAAAAAGGGCGAAGATGACGTCAACTATATCACAGTTATAATCAATTTGTTGTTGTTGTTGTTGTTGTTGTTGCTGCTGCTATGGACTGTGTAATCTTAGACTGTATTTTGGGATTGTTAATGATAGATGATATCATAAGCACTGACACCAACCATAAAACGATTGTAACAACAACACCAATAACGATTATAATCATGATGATGATGACGACGAAGACGAAGAAGAATATGATGATGATAATGATGATGATGATGATGATGATGATGATGATGATGACGATGATGATGATGATGATGATGACGATGATGATGATGATGATGATGACGATGATGATGATGATGATGATGATGAATGGACCCTAAAGATGGGATGAATAAAGGGATTTTTTTATTTTTTAAAATTTCATATAATGATGAGGACAATAGGCTGATCACTTGCCTTGATCTCCAACACGTACAAAGGTTTAAAAAAAAAAAAAAGAAAAAAAAACCTGACAGGAACAACCACATGCAGATATTCATTATGGTTTGCTTTCATATTATTCTTATTATTTTGTCTCGTTATTTTAATAAGGTCTGGGCATGCCTTCAAATTGAGTGCTGCAAAAGAATGTGAAGAAAAAACAAACTGCAAGGAGGTACACTATACACACAGGGGTGGTGGTATGGCTCAATTGGTAACGAGTCCGTCTGCTGTTGTTGTGGCAGCATGGGTTCGATCCCCCCCCCCCCCATCTTTTTGGGCAATCATTTTTTTCTCCATTCTTGTTTGTCTTCCACTGACTCTGTAAGTTATTATGATCCTATTATTATTACTAGGCCTACTCAACATTGTTGTAATTGTATTGACGTTCACAATGTCGAGACGTCTAGACCCACACCCTTGTGCTTGAAAAGCAAAAAGCCTCCGAAGATAGATTATTATGCTGATTACTGATTACAGTACAGTCGAGGTCGGCCGAAGTCAGTCGTTTTTCGACATACTTTTTTCTTTCAAACAAAGGCATTAACCGTCCTTTCGACCTGTATGTGACACTTTGTTACTTAAAATAGTTCGGATCTTTACCTTTGCCAATATCATGTGACTGTTTTCTTGTTGTCTCATTCCTTAAATCTATTTTCACGACACAAAAGAGTTTATTTAGTTATCTAGGGCGGAAACAAAATGGAAGACGTGAAATGTTTTGATGATTGTCCTAGTCCTAGTGTCCTAGTGTTCAAGCAATGATTTAACGATGGCACATTTTGGAAAAGATCTTGAAGATTTTAGTGGATCAAGATGCATCCAAATCCGATCAGCTGAACAGACAGAAAACTTCACCGTGAGTGACTATCTCTAGCTAGTGTTTAGTTTAGAAGAAGAATATCTTTCGTTTTTTTCCCACTCTGTAATGTAAGTAGTTCTGTCTCTGTTCTTCTGTTCTGTCGTCTGGCTCTGACTCAGTCTCAGTGACTCGACCCTGACTCTTGACTTTTTTTTTACTCTTAGACTCTTGTTGACTACTTTTACTCCTTACTTATACTATAGTATAGCACTGTACTGTATTCCTCATGCGTTCATCACCTGCCTGCGTTCACTTTCCGATTTTTTATTATTAATTTCCATTTATAATTATTAGATTTTTCTTTGCACAAACTACTCACTCGAACTCAAACCAGCCGTCAGTGTCAGAAGAGTATGAGTAGAGCAGATGACGAGGCCATTCTTCTGCTCTGCGCATTGAAAATCTGTTTTTATATAACTGTTTTCCTGTAGCTATAACTAATAACTAGGTATAACAACCGGGGGCGTCATCAATAGTATATAGTGTGCAACGTTTATGACGGCGCACAAAAATATGGACACCAAAACTTTAAACATGCACAGTCATAAAATTAAAATGAAATATGAATTATTATATCATGAATAAAAAATGTGATGAGCGACCAGATCTGAAATGAAATGAATGCGATGTGAAAACAAAACATCAACAGGCACTTTTAAAATGCTTTAAAAACATCTGGCCGTTTTATTTGACTACCCGCGACCGCTGGCAGTGGCCGGTCCACCAGTTTTCTTAAAAATACTAGCGGTCGCTATTGAATTCACATTTCTGCACTTGCACCAAACAACAAAATAATCTCATTGGAGGGGGGTCAGTGAGCATACATAGTTTTAATCTGGGAGGAATATTAATATGAGCTTCTGTGCCAGATTTAGAAAAAAACATGAAAATTTATGTTTTTGTTTTTTTTAAAGCGTGTATTAATATTAGCAAAGGGTTGCAACAAGCAGTCAAATTTTTATCCTTTCAAAAATGTAAGCTTGCAATGTTGAGTGCTATATAAATCTGAAAGGTAAATATATATATATATGTATTAGAATTATATTATAATATATGATGCTCTGACTCTGATGATCATGATAATTTTCTAAAATCGTCTTTGCTGCCACAATGTGTCACTCATGATGCTAGATTTTAAGATTGCTAACTCTAACTTGACTGTAAAAATAAAGAAAAGTAGATGTGTTAATTAGCATTGTTTTATTGTCTAGAACTATGACATTTCATTTCTTACACCATTCTTTTCTTCATCTGCTTTTTTTTTTGTTGAAAATATATTTTTATTTATAAAATTTATTTATAAAAATTAATGAATGCTCATCCTTTGGTTTCATTTTCTTCTTGCTAGGTGTATGTTGTGTCAGTTACAGTGGGTTCATATTCTTGGACAGTAAAGCACAGGTATAGTGAGTTCTTCGAACTCCATGAAAAGGTAAGCAAGCATTAATTAATAAATTATTTCAATACCTGATTTGTTTGTTGATTTTTTGCATTAAAGGACAACATGTGTGTTTCTTTTTTTTTCTTCACGTCATTGTAGCAGTTGGTTCTTTTTTTCTTTTTTTATTTTTTTTGCGAAAACCTTATTATGCTTCAAAGCAGTGCAGGGGCCATGTCTTTTTAAGACAAGAAACGTATGTCAAAGTACTGGGTTTGAATCCTCTGTCTATCGGTTATCACAATTTTTTAATATTTGCAATACCCAAAATCCTATCACAGATGAATTTTAAACAAGAGGGGCCACCTTTGAATGACCTTTAATATTAATAGCATAGTCTTGGAAACGATGTTGAGCTAAAAAACCTAAGACCTTTTTTGTTTCTAAACCTTTATTAACACTTTTAGAAATTGATGAATGGGAGAAAAGCAAAAATGCAGAGCTTTTGGAAACAAGTAGTATTAGTATTATATTATCCTGAATTTGGCGTTCGAATGCTAATTAGACTGAGGAAGGTGGCCCAACAGTCTTGGACGTCCCACATTTTTAAAATTAATTATATATGATACTTTATTACAGCTGACAGCCTGCTATAAACTGGATAAAAGTCTTCTACCTCCAAAAAAGCTTTTTGGAAATCAGACTGAATCCTTTGTAAAAAAACGTCAGAAAGAGCTTGAGATCTACCTCCAGACCATACTCCTCTACCTTGCTCAGCACATACCTTCATGCCTGGCTTATTTTTTGGACTTTGACAATTATGTGAGTGCAATGATGGTCCACACCGATCAGTAATGTGTATTATGCATTGTTTGTATGGAGAGAAAAACTGAAGGAATAAGTGCAGGGGGGGGGGGGGGGGGGGTTAAATGCAAATGACATAGATACTATTTGTTGCATTACTAATGACATCTGTAATATGCTATATTAGTAATGTTTAATTAAAATGTTGATCCTGTATTACGTAATGTGTTAAAACATAGTTTTTTGTCAACAATACTTTCCCTCTTGGGATTAATAAAGTATATATCTTATATATTATCTGTGATTGAAAAAAGAAAATATATTTATTTGAATATTAAATCATGTAAACTTTAGTAATCATCTTAGGGGCCAATGGAATGCGAGACAATGATATTGTGTTTAGACGTTGCTTTCATTTTCAATAATGGTTTTTCAGGAAATCCATGGCATCACTCAGGCTATGGCTGAGGACTTGTACAACAGAGGTACTTGAACTTTCTCTTTGTTTGAAATTTGTGCAGTAATTAATCGTAGCTAGGGAAATTAGCAGAATTTGCATTCAAAAGTTTGGAAGTATTAAGATTATTTTTATTTTTTTTCTCAGTAAGAATAAAAATAAAAGATAAAAAATTTTCTTAGTTTTCAAGGTTTATAAAAACAACCCAACAGTGGAGTTGGTTAACTATTTTTCTTCCTTTCTTGGTGTTGAGGTTATTTGCATTTTTATGCATTTCTAAATAATCTTTCTTTCTTGATCAAATTACCTTTTGTACCTTTCTAAATAATATG
The DNA here is from genome assembly GCA_031763155.1 of Dirona albolineata. NCBI lineage: Eukaryota > Metazoa > Mollusca > Gastropoda > Nudibranchia > Dironidae > Dirona > Dirona albolineata. The sequence continues at coordinate 4,536 of JARFNW010141695.1, read as the reverse complement.
TAATAGTAATATTAGAATTGGGAAAAAATATTGATTTTGAAATTAAGGACATCTGTTGATGCTATGACTGGTGTTCATATTCTCAAATATTTTATCAAATATCACCATAAGATGGCCCCATTGCTCAAGATTGAAACAAGACGTTTATTTGATATTGTTTATCATTTTTTTTAGGTGAAAGTCTGCTTCAGTCCAAAGACAAGTATCCTGTGACGTCCCTACAGCTTTACTCACTGACGGAACGTCTCAAACTTCCTGAACCAACTTGTGGTAAGAAGTTACCATTCTCATTTCAGCTTTTTATCTGCTAATGTATCTGTGACGGCCCACTGCAAGTTTATATGAAGTAATGAGCGTAGTGGATATAACCCTTTTACTAATGACACAAAAAATAGGCTCATATGACAAAAGTATGCAATGTACTTTTTTTGATAGCCAAGCTGAAACACGTCAGAGTATAGTAGGCTACTATGCATTCTCTTCGCTAGTGTGGGGCCTGTAACGTGTAGTTGACGCACTAAACCACATTTACTTCTGCAAAACTCACTATATTTTGTTGTAAGCCAAGACCAAGTCCCAAAAGTGCTCTTTTTTTGTCTGTTTTATGAAGATCTATATTACATTGTATGGAGCCACACAAGATACACAATTAAGATCTATCATTTTTTTATATGATAGTCCAATGTGCGGGCCTGTCGTCGTGGTGTGCAAAACGATTTGGGGTTTTGAAAAAGTGACAGCTATGTGTATTTATATTTTACTTTTAAGGAACAGTTGTCATCCCAGTTGTAGGGCATGGAGTTTTTTGAAAACTGGAAAATAAGATCATTTAATATGAAACCTCAATGAACACCCCCCAGCACAGTTTGTAGTTTGCTGGTTTTTGGTTGTTTTTTTTTACATCTTAAGACCCAATCATTTTCTTTCTTCAACTGTTCACATCTAATCATGATTGGTTGGGTTTTTTGTTTTTTTTTACAACAGACAGTGGCGATGTCAAAAAAGATCTTGGTCATATACTGGACTTCATCACCAGAACAAAACATCTCAAGGTATTTATATTAGTTTACTGATGGAATGTATAGAGAAAAATCTACAGGAATGAGTTATTGACAGGAAGAAATGATTTTAAAGCAATAACATTTTTTCTATTCGATAACGCGACAGTAGGTTATGTTGTGCAGTTGATACTATTATATATTTTTTTAGTTTTGTGGGTTTTTTTGTTTTTTTCTATACTTGAAGCCAAGTTTACTGACATTGAGTTTGCAATATTATGTCACTACATAAATGATGTACATAATGCTATTGTTTCATAACCTTTGGATTTTGGTCTGTTTTGCTATTTTGAACCTTTTTGTTGTAGTATGTTAATCTTCATATTTTCTTCTTCTTTTTTCTTGCTGTTGTTGCCTTTTTGTCTTTGGGGTCAATAGGGAAGTGTGTAATTTGGTATTATTAAGATTGATTTTAAGGTGTTTTTTTAAACTAAATGTGTGGTCATGAATCTGTATTTGTAATTTGCTTTTAAACTAGAATCTTTTATTATATGAATCTAGCTTCATTTTTATCTGACTTCGATCAGGTTACAAGTAACAAGACCCAAGTGGGTACCAGTAACATTGTCATGAGCAAGCTTCCCTTTGACCTTACGCTGTTTAAGTCCCTGCAAACTCTGGAGGTTGGTTTCTTTTATAATAAATGTCTGTTCAGTCATACAAACTTGGTTAATATTTGAAAATTTTATAACAATTATATTTTTTTATGTTTCTGTTAGGTGCTCGCTAATTTTGGTCGTATGTTTTTTTTTGTATGTCTAAAAGACAATAATTTTTGTTTGTTTATGTTATCCAAACTCCTGCATTCCTTTCAACTGCGTAGCAGAGTAAGGACGCAGTCAACTCTCTGCCCAACCTTGATGGCACACAGACAAAGAGTACCGGCATGCAGATACAGAGATTTAAAGTCTGTTGATCATTAAAATTATGCAAAGCAGAGGATCAGTCAATTGTGTTGGTTATAATATAGTGCAGAGATATAACTTTAAAAGAGTAGATTAAGACAACAGGTTGAATTAATAGGAGTCTTAAACAGGGCGTCATGCCAGAAGCTCCTTCCGTCGGGATTGATGCAGACCTTTTATGTTTTTGTTTAACACTACGACTAGGGACAATATTTTTATCGCCATCTGTTTGTGAAAATATGAATTGTTATAAATTGCCATTACTTTGCCTACAAGGGCACTTTTGTCTTTATGTTTTATTTAGAAAAAAAAAGACCGGAATAACCCAATCGTCAGCTGCAGTACATTGCCGCCATGTAGGCAATGTGAGTTCATTTTCATGCCTAAGGAAAAAATACAATGCGGAAAGCCAGACTCGAACCTCTTCCACCTGCACAGTTAGTGCAATGTTTTAACCTCTCGGCCAGCCGTGCCTCCTGCGCCACTTCGAATTTCATTTTCTATTCTGTGAAATACTCATGTTGGTTCATGTATGCCCTTATTTTCCAAGGTCTGTGGCTGTAATTTCCACCTCATCGGGGGCCTGGAGACCATAAAACAAACTCTTGTACAGCTAGAAATTCACCAATCATCTTCATCTATGCAGGTAGGTGGTTTTGGGAGGTAGTTTTGATTTGGAAATAAAAACCGGTGCACGTCTAGCTACGCCACCACCTCACTGTGATCAAGCGGTGATTAAAATGTGGTTTGGAGGGCCACACCTCTAGTGATATTGAACGTGATGTTTAAAGGTCACCAGGCCAATATCTTTATCATCGCTCACAACTAGCACCCACTGCTCAGTGGTCCCTTGCCATGTGGCCACTTCAATTATTACATATTTATTGGTCATCATTGCACTGCTAAAGTTGTTGTTTATCGAGTCCCCTTCATACCACAAGAAGTAGTGTGGGGGCCAGCCCTATTATGTCAAGCTCTGAAGGGTGCACATGTCAAATGGAAGTAAATCCAAATGTCAATGAGGACTTCACCACTCATCACCTAACATATGGCTAGAAAGACTCTGCATCAGGAATTAAAGACGAGCAGGTGATGAGCCCACTGCATATCATCTAATTGTACCGTGATTAAACAGTGTAAGAACTAGCTCTGGGTCTGGTCGAGGACAGTGTACAAGGCAGATGGCATTGGATGCGCAGACCCTGTTTTTTTGTTTTCTCTGTTTGTTGGCTGACAAAGGGAAGACTCGATACGTTTTTTGTTTGTTTTGTTACTTGATTCACCATTTTCCCTTATTGTGCATACCGTCTATTCATATTTTTAGCATCTGGCTGATGCCCCTTTACCTTCGTTTAGGTGCAAATCAAACATTGCAGTTTTAGTCACGAGAAATGAATTAAAGTCCACGGAAGCCTTGAGGTCCATAAAGTCGGTGCTTATCCCGGTTTCAGTGACATGAAGCGGACAGAGTCACATGCCACCCTTCTGGACATGACGCTGGTCTATCGCAGATTACTCCATCATCTGCTGTAAGCTGGTACCCATTTCTACACCTGGGTCGAGTGAGGCAATTGGAGTAAAGTTTCGTGTCCAAGAAAAAGAACGAGGTGACTGGGATAGGATTCGAACCCACGGCCTTCGCCATGGGAGTCTGGTGTCCTATACCAGTCACTAGGTTGTTTGTCGAGGGCAAGAGGGGTGATGTAATTATGTCACTATGTCTTCTTCACGTTATGGAAACCGGGATAAGCACCTGATCTATGGGCATCAAGGCTCATAAGGACTCGGTGGTGAGTAGCGTCGTCTAAAAATATAATTCGGACCTAACAGGCCGCGGCGTGTTTGACTTAATAAGTGTTGGGTGTGCCGTTGCTTCCCCAAGGCAAATGTAAAGCGCTTAGAGCGTGGTGATGATCGTGAATAAGCGCCATATAAATGTACATTTACATTTTTATATAATTTACATTTTGTGTGAACTCTCTTAAACCAGATCACGAGGTGTCAATCAAACTGAAGAAAAATACGGAAACCGTGGCTGTGCTGGAGGCAGGAGACAGGTACTTCAAGGGTCAGTCATCAACAACGGTTGTGGTCAAGATGTCCAGAGGAGACACGGTCAAGCCTGTTGTCCGTTTTGTGACAGGGAACGAGACATATATCCAATACCCCTACTACAGCCTTTTCTCTGGCTATCTCCTTTACGCTTTATAATAAAACGGCTGGGGGATAAGGACAGGGTGTTTCAATACCTTAGATAGACAACCCCCCCCCTCCCCGCCTTCTTTACACCCCCTGGCCAGCCAACTCAGTATAGATAATATAAAACAATTGTAACAGGTTGTGATATAAATTATGCCTAGTTACAAATCCAAAATTTCATCCATTTATTTCAACATTTATTATGTCTAACACCCACTTTCCTAACACCATCCAAACGCGCGGGGTGAGACGGAATGAGTAATTTCGTATCAAATGTCAAGTCAAGTCATCCAACGTGAGCTGGGGCCGTATTAACAGACCATACGTTAACTGTTAGAACACTTTGGCACAACCTTATTGCAGTGAATTATACT
>JARFNW010141684.1:0-10308 GCA_031763155.1 Dirona albolineata | reverse complement strand
TCTCTCTCTCTCTCTCTCTCTCTATCTCTCTCTCTCTCTCTCTCTCTCTCTCTCTCTCTCTCTCTCTCTCTCTCTTTGTCTGTAAGAATTTTGAAAAAATAAATACCCAAAGAAACAATACAATTTCTTTGTTATATATCAAGCCAACATGCATAATATCTTCTGCTGAACGAAACCATGTTTGCCATTCATTTATTAATTTTCTGTCCCAGCTTGTTGAAATGATATCAACTCTGCAATGTTTCTTTTCTTTGATTTTTGTTTGTTTTTTTCTTGGTTTTTTTTTGGGTTGTTTTTTTGTTTTGTTGGTTTGTTTGTTTGCTTCCAGTTTTATATTTATTTATTTATTTATTTAATTTATACTTTTTTGATTTGCGGGGCATTTTGTTACCTATAATAATATACTTGTTTATATTGTAACATCGCTTATTAACTTGATTAACACCAATGGTTCTAACTGGTGCTGCAGTGGTGTGGAGAAAAAGGAAGGAAGGAGAAGAATAGGATTACGAAAAGGAGCACGGAGATCCTTCTCCCTGTCGTCGTCGTGTTCCTACGATACAAGACCAGATGACATCATTCAAACACTACTTCTGTTTTTGTGGATTAAACAAGCTATGACAACCCAGCCCCTCCTCCCCACCCCACCACACATTACTTATAAACGAAAACTAATACTGCTTCAGGTTTTATTCAATCAATTCCATTTGTTTAATTTTGATTTCATTCATTTTTTTGGGTTTTGTTTTGGGTTTTTGTTTATCTTCATTTCCTGCTACTGTGTAATATTGTATCAACTGTCCTGTTTGGAATCAGGTCATGTTTTGTTTTGTTTTTGTTTTTTGTTTTTTGGTTTGTTTTGTTTTTTTGCCTCATGTACTTATTTCTCGCCATTGTTAACAAACGGTAGCTACTGTTACGTACTACCGCGCTACCTGCGCTTTTTTATGCTTTAAGCCGTTTCCATTCAAACCAGCATCTCGGCTAGTCATTCCTCATAGCAAACTGAAGATAGGGTCACTCCTTTTGTATTCAAACAATATATATGTATATAAAACCCACACTCAATGGGAGCGCAGTTTTAAAAAAATAGTAGTTTCCCACTTTCGAGCATATTTACTGATAGAAATCTGTACCTGTATGGATACTGGAGTAGACTCTTCAGAGAGTACAATCTGATGACTCCAGTGTGGTTTCCTTTCATTTAAACATATTTTTATAAACAAATATAAATGATTTATGTTAATAATAAAAAAAGTCAATAATGGTAAGACAGCATTGATTTGAATGCTTCCAGATAGAGCGAGAGATACAGAAAAATATGGTCTTTCATTTTTCGTTAAGTTTGAAACTATTTGATGATTTGTATTTGCGACAAGTTGTCATGACAGGAATGATTTTCATGGTGATTTGTTTGAATGGAATCGGTTTCTTTGAGATAACCCACACTGCTTGCTTATTTCATATTGCACACAAAAAAATATGCTTCTTACCCCCCCTCTCTGCTTCAGAAATGGACTTGCCTGCATACAATCGACCTTACTACCCCACTCTACCCCTCCACCACAACTACAACAACCACCACCACCACCACTACAACTACAACAACAACAGCAATAACGGTAGCGGCAGCAGCTTCTTCAAAGACAACAACAACATGAACAGCAGTGGCGTCATCGCCGGCCAACACAGAAACCAAAATGGGACGATGAGATCAACGGCCAGTGGCGGCTACGCCATGCCCGTGGTGTTTAGTCATAGCCAGCTAGTCCCCGTTTCCCCTCCCCCCTCTTCGTCCCCCGCCCCTCCCCCTCCTCACGATCCCTCCTCCGCCCCTTTCTTTCAGCGGCCCCCTTTCGCTATGGCCCCCCTCGGCTCTGTCCAACCACCCCCACCCCCTACCCAAATTACCCCTGCTTCCCTCGCCCATACAGATGTAAGTATGGCTTTTCATTAACTACTAACTCTCGTTGCTTTTGTTTCATGCTTATATAATAATAATAATAATAACATAATCTTATCTATCTCACTCAACTACGAATTATCATCATATGGGAATCAAATTTGAACGCACAATTTCATGAATTTAGCATGCCAGTATTTCTTGAATCAAAGGCAAATATCATAGCAAGATCAAATCACGGTGTAGAAATAAATAAGCTAAAATACATCATCGTCCCATTTAATATCTTGAGAGATTTTGTTGTCTCTGGACGTCACTAGCCCTAACCCTAACCCTTCCCCCCCCCCCCCCATTTTATAAGAGTTCTGGAAACAAGCATCATGTTTGCTTCTTCCTTGTTGGTCTGCCAGGTGTTTTTTTTAACTCACCGGGGTATGGACATAACATTTGGGCAGTAGAATTGAAAGGCTTGTGTGTCTTTTTTTTTAAAGACAAGGAAAACTGTTCCAGACAAAAGCGTTATTTCAAAATCTTGCAGGAAAAGATTAGAAAAAAAAAGTTTGTAATATCCATGAATTTGGATACAACCAATGAAAATAAATGGGAAAATACACTGTGATGTTTTTGATTTTTTTTTGTAGCGATATAATTTGTCGCACCGTGACAAAATATTTCTTTCAACAGTTTCTTACTAGATCGTCATGAATTCAATTTTTATTTTCTTTACATTTCCATTTTAATGAATCGTGTAACGTTCAGAGCTTGCTGTTCCATCTTTGTTGCTTGAGTGTGGTGTGTGTGCAATGCTTGGCTTTACTTTTCCTATCATCGCATTCTGTCTTTTTCATTTGCCGCAATCTAATATAGTACATACATACAACTTTAGGTTTAATTTTTTTTATTTTTGGTAATTTTTTAAATTTTCCATTACACTCTCTATAATAGTAAATTATATTAAATCTTCCTCCTTTTTTTATATTTGATTGTAAACGAAATTACTCTCCTTTCTACATTTTGGATCTCTCGTAAATCTACTTCTAGCCTCATTAAAAAAAATAATTCTGTCCTTCAACGGTGGCTTTACTTCAATTTTACATTCTGTCAACTACTTCATAGTTTGTTTGTTTGTTTGTTTGTTTGTTATCAGTTCCATGTTATGCTGTAATAAGCAGTGTATTAACCAGCTCTGTGTCTAGCTAAGGACAGTGTGTGTACAATAGAGAAGACATATCTGTTCCATGTTATACTGTAATAAGCGGTGTATTAACCAGCTCTGTGTCTAGCCAAGTACGGTGTGTGTACAAGACAGAAGACACTTATCCAGTGAAGTGAATGTCGGGTGTCTTTATTTGTCTTTATATTGAAAAGAACGTATGCCCTTATATAGAAATGTCTTTGCTTGCTCTCATTGTTGATGAATAGATCCTCATCTTTGTCATCTTTGTTCATCTTTGTTCATCTTTGTTCATCTTTGTCATCTTTGTTATCTTTGTCATCTTTGTTCATCTTTGTCATCTTTGTTATCTTTGTTCATCTTTGTCGTCTTTGTTATCTTTGTCATATTTGTCATCTTTGTTAATCTTTGTTAATCTTTGTCATCTTTGTTCATCTTTGTCATCTTTGTCATCTTTGTTATCTTTGTCATCTTTGTTCATCTTTGTCCATCTTTGTCATCTTTGTCGTCTTTGTTATCTTTGTCATATTTGTCATCTTTGTTCATCTTTGTCATCTTTGTTATCTTTGTCATCTTTGTCATCTTTGTTCATCTTTGTTCATCTTTGTCATCTTTGTCTCCCTGTCCAGATTCCAATAGTGTGATGAACTAGAGGAGAGAGGAGGTCAACGAGGTCAACGGTTGCTTCAGGCTGGATCCACAGTCACCACCACCGCCATCAACTTTCATTCAAGGACGGAAATCGTACGTCGTGCGAACTGTTCTCTCTTCGCTAATCAGCCAACCAACCAGTTCAATCGTTAACAGATGATGATTGATGATTGTGTCTCTCGTAACGTATATTATTCCCCTGACCGGTCACTGTCTGGTCAGTGTCCAGGTGGTGTCCAGTCAGATGAAAAGCAAAGATTCTTTCATCTTCTTCTGACCTCTAACCCTACTGCCCTAGTCTGAGAAAAGGAAGATGTCCACAATTTGTTTGTTGAACACGCAACTTGGATTCTCATCAGTCCAATGGATTGGCATCAGCTTAAGACACAGTGTGTGTGAGTGTGTACGATTCCACTTGGATTACCTACCTAACTTCTCGACCCAAGGATCCAACAACGGAATTAATGTGTCCTGAATTTGTGAGATGGTTCCGGTTGACCGGTTTGATTTGATGTTGACCGCTGGACTCTGGATTCGTGACAACTATGAATGGGTTTGAATCCAATATTTTATTGATCGTCATTTTACTTTGGACATAATGATCAAATTGTACTTCGTTATTTAGTCATAAGGTATGTGTGAACTTACTTGAATTTGCTTGCTTTTCGTTATGATGATGATTCAAAATGGAGATTTCAAGTGGTATGATAATTTTACGTAGTTAGTAGTACGAGTCTGACAAACGGACGGACAGACGTATCGAATGTAGACATCTGTATCTTGGAATTTGTGTCATCCGGTGTACGTTCATGTCTTCAAGATTTAAAAAAAAACTACAAGTGTGAACCCGTGAAATGAAACAATATGGAGCAAAGATGAAAAACTGTGAGGACTAGAAAGTTTTTGATCTTGTTACGTATCATGAGATATTAATATTAATGAGAAATTGTCCTTAGAGAAAATCGTTTCACGTTCAGTGTGTGAGTCATCGTCGTCGTCGTGAGGAATCAACATCTGACTTTGAAACCAACAGAGGAACTTGCTGAGCTGTATTGTCATGATTGCTAATAAGACGTTAAAAAATTCTCCACATGTTTTATTTCGTTTTCCCTCAGTTCAATTAATTGATTGCTGAAAAAAAGTTCAAATTTTTATTTTATGGAGTGTGGATTTGACTGTTATTTTGTGTGCGTGTGTGTGGGTGTGTGTGTGTGTGTGTGGGTGTGTGTGTGTGCGTGTGGGTGTGGGTGTGTGTACATACCTTATGCCATTGTATAACTGCTATTGTTTTTTATCATCGTAATGTGTGTGTGTGGGTGTGTGTGCGTGAGGGTGTGTGTGCGTGTGGGTGTGTGTGCGTGTGGGTGTGTGTGCGTGTGGGTGTGTGTACATACCTTATGCCAATGTATAACTGCTATTGTTTTTTATCATCGTAATGCTTATTGTATTGTATTATAACAAACAAAAAAAAGCGAAAGAAATTGCAATATTCTTTGTACAAAGCTCATTGTGATATTCAATCTTGTCCTTACTTTATCGTCACCCAGCCGTATACTAGATACTTGTTTTGATACTGCTTCTTTGTCGTGTTCCAAATCTAAACAAAAATCATTTTACCATGATGACGAGTTCATTGCGTCCCGCAAGTTCTGTAGCAGATAGACTTGAGTGAATTAAAACCTCTGATCTGATAGACGTCTCAGTGCACAAAATAAAGGACATTGATCCAAACAAAAACCTTTGATATTCAGCCTCTCCCTTTGCCCATGCAAAATGTAACAGGTGTAAAAAACAGACCAGGGGGTGGAGAGGGAATGGATTCGTTTCAAACATGTACGGCTAAAATCATAAAACAATTCATTTGTTGCAGCCGAGAACTCGGTCACTAAAATGCCATGACACTTTTCGGGTGGCAGAAAATGGAAATGTATTTTTATAAATTTATGATACATTCAGTCTTCTCCCACTTAATCGCAAATCGATTAAAATCGCAATTTCCACTCAATGGCAACTCTCCGCTTAAGCCGGAATGGATTTAATGTACACATCTGCATCTCTATCTGTATGAATAAGGCAGTAGTTGTAGACTCTTTGTAAGGTATAGTATGATTACTCCAGGGTGGCACTATCACGTCACAGCGTTTTTATCAATGTAAATGGTTAATTGCAAGTCTCAACTCACTTAGGGTTAGTCGCTGTTCCTTTGTGCCCAGACTTGACCAGTAATTGGGTTTTGATTTCAAACATTAAAAACCATTCAGCAATCATGATTCAACTGCCAGAAAATCTCCAACAACATATCGACACCTGACACGCCTTTCTGCCTTGATACTACATACTTTAGGAGCTAATAAAACTCATGATAAGGTACGAGTACAAAGCCAATAAGGTAGGAGTACGAAGCTAATCAGGTAGGAACCTCGTAGAAACGTGGGAGGTGGAAGATTATTACCAGCAGCTGCCATTGTCTGAATCACGATATGAGTGGCGAATAAAAAGACATTGTTTTCCCATGCTGCGACATAAAACGTCCTCGACATCGTTGCTGTTCTATCAAGAATCCTCTTTCCTTGTTGATGTTTTGATTTTACATTGTGTGTATTACTAATTTGTTTCTATCATTTCATGTTTTATTTTAGGGTTTTTAGCAACAACTTAATGGTAATTAATTATGTTTTTGTTGTTATAATTTATTTCCTTTGCTTTCGACTTTGACACCGTAGCGAGTCATTAATTCTCTGCTCAGGTCTGTCTGTGATTTGATCTTGCAGTCAGTCTTTATTTTGTTCATTTATTCTGCCCCAAAACTGCGGAAGATATATTTATTATGCTGAAATCATGCCATGAGCATTTTTATTCAAATCTGGATATAAGATATTTGTTAAGAATGAAATGAGAGTAAGAGTAAGACAAAAGTAGTGAGCAATTACCCCATCTCACATTCGTTTGAAATCTCAGTGGACAAATGAATAGTTTGAGATCTGAAAGTATTGCGTTTCATTTGGATTGTCCTGATATATTTTGCTTCAATGGGTGCTATATTCTATTCTATCAATTCATGTCTGATGGTGAGGATCGTCTTGGATGTCTGTGTACGTTACGTTCACGATTTGTTTTGTATTTTTTTCTTTTCTGCTTTTTATTGGAAATTTCATTTCATTTCATTTTTGATGGGTGCTATCTTAATGTTTTTAAATTGCCATGGCCGACTTAACACGTGCGTAGTGGACACACAGGGCAGCTTGACCCGGACAGTCCCACAATGGATAGAGCCTGTCCCCCTCCCCCCTCCCCCCCCCCCACACACACGCACACGCACACGCTAATCTAGATACTATGTTGCGACTTGCTGTCATTTTGATTTGACAGATACTGTACTTACTATACCATACTATACAATAAATGACATGAATAGTTTTGATCGTGTTTTAACAGGAAGCAGTCATGGGCACTGCTCTTGCCCGGACTGGTCTTGCCCATATGTTATAATGCTGTTAGTTAATTATACATCAAGACAGCTCTCTCTGTTGCTAAAGTCATATTGTGCTACGTAACGTACGATGAATTGGTGAATTTGAAATCCAATGCGACAACATGCAACCAAGTTACCCTACACGGGGGTTTATCATCGTCAGTCTTAATAAGGGATGTTTTGAGTGCTTGGGTTCCATTTTTATATAAATACCTAGACTACATGTAATAATGAATTTCATTTTGATTGATTGTTAATATTTCCCCCTAAACGAATCAGAATTGTCTCTCCTTCTTTTTACACTACTCAAGATGGCTGAACGTCGTGATACTCTGTGGTTGTAATTAATTGTTTTATTGGAAGCACACCTTCCACTGTGGAGCCAAGGGCCGAGATATTTGTGCTGCTATCTGATGTACACACCTGGAGTTGTTTTTTTAAAAGACGGCACATCGTTTGGAAATCGAGTTATGAGTACCACCACCTTGTAGTTAAAAACATGGCGCATCGCCTGATGAAGGTCTGGTGTCAAGTCTCTGGTGGTATATGACGTCACAAATGCCAGAATAAAATATATGAAGTGGTTAGTTGTAAAGTCCTCTCGAGCCATGAGGCCCATAGACCCGGTGCTTATCCCGGTTTCCGTAGCGGTTTCCGTAGCGGTTTCCGTAGCGGTTTCCGTAGCGTAAAGCGGACTGAGTGACAATACATCACCCTTCTGGATAGTGGTTAGTGCATGAGAGAAAATAGAAACGTTTTTTTTTTTTACTCTCCTGAAAGATTTGAAAAATGGATGTACGATCTTTTAAAAAAAAAACTGCAGACTCTAGGACGGTTATCGTGAAAGTTTTGGTACTACAGCAAAATGTACTTTGCTATATTATAGCTAGCTGTTTAAGTCAGCGAAAATTAACCCTACTGTTGAAGAGGAAGGTGAAGACCGTTTTCGCTAATGATATCATGTTTTTTTGTTACATCACAACTAACAACAAACAAACACATTTTTTTTATAGAAGTTTAATTTACATATTTTATTTACATGATCAAAAAATCATGGCTGAAAATTTATTTTGTTATGATATAATAATAATGCTAGTTGCTAGTTTTGTTTCCATTTTTTTGGGGGGGCGGGGGGGGGGGGGGGTTGTGTTTGCTATAGGTGTTACAGTATATCCTTTCTTGAGTGTATTATATTACTTTGAATCGTACGACTCAAATTAGCCACGACAATTTAGTCATAACATAAATCAAGGCCCACTAAGCAAAGCTAAACATAGCTCTAAGCGATACTAAAAGTAGCTCACAGTAGGCTCTTAAGTGTTGGATCCGTTCTTGTTGGTTGTTGGCGAGGCAGTCACTGGGCACTCTGGCCATTACAGTCATTGGTTCGAGGGTTCGATTCCCAAAATTGCAGTCACTGGGCACTCTGGCCATTACAGTCATTGGTTCGAGGGTTCGATTCCCAAAATTGCAGTCACTGGGCGCTCTGGCCATTACCAGTCATTGGTTTGAGGGTTCGATTCCCCAAAATATTTTTGGCCAGTCATTTTTTTTCTGTTCCTGTTCTGTTATTCTCGTCCTTTTAATTGCCTTGTCTGGTACATACTGCAGCATGTTATTATTATGATTACAATTCGTATCCAATAGCTTACATTGTTATTCAATCTAGTTCGCGGAGATCTATGATATATTATTATTATTATTATTATTATTATTTTAATGTCTTCTTCTTTTGTTTTCCATTTTACACTCGATTAATAGATTATATTATATATTGATAATAAAGTAAACAACAAACTGAGAGACTCTCCACTGCTTCATCTTGTTCTCCTTTTTTGATTCTTGTTTTTTTTAATTCATCGTTTGATGAACGATAACGATACAATGTTATTATGTATGTATGATATTCAGGGTATATTATTTATAACTCGGAAAATTTGTTTATTGTATACCCCTTTTTTTTATTTTTTTTTTTTAAAGAAATTGTTTGGTTTGTTGGTTGATTTTTGGTTTGTTTGGTTTGTTGTTTTGGTTTTTTGGGGGTTTTTTTGTTTTGTTTTTGGGGGTGTTATTTTTCGTCTTTTTTTGTTCTTTGTTTTTTTAAATACTTTGGAGCATAATCAAATGTTATCATTATTAATTATCTTTTATATTGATCGTTGCCGGAAATGGGACTTTTATTATTTTCAATTCCCGCCACAGTCTATCATGACATTGAATTTTATTTTTTTATTTTTTTTACTCTTTGTGCAAATCGAATTGTTTTCTTTCTTTATTTAATTATTTGTTTTATACTACATTGGCTTCCCTTACTAACAAACTGCGATTAATTCGGTTTCCAAAAAGACAGACTGCGTCATCTTGGCCAACATTAATGACATTAATATAATATTATTTTATTTTTTTTATTTTTTTAAAAATATATTTATTTTATTTTAATTTTTTTAGTCTGTCTTCAATCTATCACATTTTAATTTTTTTTTTTTTCTCTCTCCGATCTATCACATTTTGATTTAGTTATTATTTTTTTAAAGGGGGGAAGGAAGTTGTGGTTTTTTTCTCTCTGGTCTATGACATTTTTTATTTTAAACATTTTTCTTTCATTTTTATAATTTTTATATTATGATTTTTAGATTATGATATATATATGAATGACTGTTTTTAGTTGAAGATCCATGATACACCATTTTGTATGAAGCTGAAAGAACTATCAGCAAATCCTTTACATTGAATATTGAATATTAGATATTATATATATTGTTATATTATATAAATTGTATATCATACTTATATTATTATTATTATATTATTATATGTGTATACACATTATGTATATATTATTATTATTATTATTATTATTATTATTATTATTATTATAAATTTCTATACGAACTGATAACGAGAAATGAATTGAATTGGAATTGCAATTGCGATAGGCAGGGACCTTAGAGAATCGTCCCTATGCTAAATCATTTGTGTTATGACGACAGTGATGATGATGATGATGATGATGATGATGATGATGATGATGATGATTGTTATTATTATTATTATTATTATTATTATTATTATTATTATTATTATTATTATTATTATTATTATTATTAT
>JARFNW010141673.1:0-10308 GCA_031763155.1 Dirona albolineata | reverse complement strand
GTAGTAGTAGTAGTAGTAGTAGTAGTAGTAGTAGTAGTAGTAGTAGTAGTAGTAGTAGTAGTAGTAGTAGTAGGAGGCATCTTTCATCTCGAGAGATGATAGTTTTCGCCCCGAAAGGATCATTAAAATTTGTTGCCTTGCTGAAGACAGCACCGTGAATGGCTTATTAGTCCTCGTTTGACACTCTGTTTCACAGCAAGCGATCGTCTGCAAGTGATTCCCAGGTGTTTGGATTAATACCCATTATAATTAGCTTCATGTCGCGCTTGCAGACGTCCCTAAACCGTAAGGTTGGACAACCGGTTTGTCGGCGTCCAGAAGCGCGCGTGTGTGTGTGTGTGTGAGTGTGTGTGTGTGTGTGTGAGTAAAAGGGGCGTGTCGGAAGAGGGGTGTGGTAAATAATGATAATAATGTTTTGCACATGATAAAAAGCCAGGACAGGAGTCAAAAGAATAGAGAAAAAATGACAAGATATCAATTTCCTTTCACTTTCAAGGGACATGAACATAGCGAAAGCCTGACGTTAATTGTCATTGTTTGGCAATTAATATTATGATATTGAATATGTAGCGTATTATCCCAAGTCCGGACAAGTTTTCTACTTTGACTTATTATCTTTATTTATTTCTCATTTTTCTTCTTTTTCTTCATCATTATCATCATCATCATCATCGTCGTCGTCGTCATCGTCATCATCATTATTATTAATACTATCATTATTATCATTGTTATTATTATTATTATTATTATTATTGTTATTATTATTATTATTATTATTATTATCATCATCATTATTATCATTATTATTATTATTATTATTATCATTATTATTAATATTATTATCAATATTATTATTACCATTGTTACTATTCTTATATCATTATCATTATTATCATCATCGTCATCATCATTATTATAAAAAAGGCGTGGTTTTTTTTTAACCATTTGAAACCAACACACCCGACCCATGCTTTGTCACGGAAGTGTATACGTCAAGTCGTGAATTTAGATTGTGAAACGCATTCATAACCTCATTGCTTCGCATGACTTGATAACACATTTGATCATTGGTGTGTTGTCATTCATAGCTATATTATCTAAACAGGTTTCTAAAGAGTACACAGTATCACCCGTTTTTCAACAGTGCGTGACTTTCGTAACACCCACGTAATTTTGGGGTGGCTAGACGACGGAAATAAGCCAACGCTTTACACGTTGACGCGATCCTGCTGGCTGTGCTTACTTAATTCACGGATGTATAATATTGTGACGTGTGTGGTCGAGTGATTAGGCTGTAGGGCTCGAGATCGTGAGATCCCGGGTTCGAATCCTGGCAGAAGTTTATGATGTTGTGTGCTGAGTCCTTGGGAATGGAAAGACCTCACTTTACACTTGTTCCCTTACTGGACTCAACAAGCGTGTTCCAGTGGTGAATGTGGTGAGGCTCGTGCAACATCATGAACATCATTATTACTATTATCATTATCATAATCATCTTTGCCATTAGCATTATCATCATCATCATCATCATCATCATCATTATCACCATTATCATCATCATCGTCGTCATCATCGTCGTTGTCACCATCATCATCATCATATCATCATCATCATTATTATTATAATCATCTTTGAGCATTATCATCATCATCATCATCATCATCATCATCATCATCATCATCGCCGTCGTGGTCGTCGTCATCACCATTGTGAGATATCATTCAGAATATCAAGCTAGGTCTTTACAGCTGTGGGTATCCACGGTTGTATTTGACATAGAGATGTATTGATTGAGTAAATCGCCACATCAATGCAAACACAATGCACACTCACACACCCACGTACACACTAAGCACACTCAAACATTACACCAAAACAGTGAAGTTGGCGAAGATTTTGTTCTCTTTGTAACTTATGCCGCCTCTTGCACCTGGCAGATATCCATTCTGAACAAAATTACTGCTGCACGCTGTGTTATATCATTTACCCTTCAACTTCATCGATCATGCTTCAGTGAATATTGTGTGTAGTGACACTGACACGTAACGTCAATTTCAGATTTCATTTCAAATATTTATAGAAAAGGACCGTTATTATGGAGTAGCAAATGTGCATTTCTTTCAATCAATATGTTATTGCATTATAATGCATGATGTGTCAACGGAGCCGCTTCAACAAAGTTCAAGAAAGAATAAAGTTTAACATGGGTAATAGTAATATTATGGCCTGGTTGAGAAATCAACAAAAAGCGATATATAAACGAAAGCACTATTAAAGGCAGATAGGTATGACAATATTTTAGTTGAAAACATTACACTTTATTGTTAGTTGTTAGCCTATTTTATTTATTTTGTTACGTGTGTCTTTGTGTGTTTTGCTTGCATGCAACCTTCTATGATTGAAAGGTTGGTTTGGCCACTTACTCGGACTGCACTTGGGAAAATAGGAAAATATTTTAAGGGGTCTCGATGTAGGTAGGTAGGGACAATATCTATAATATTATGTTGTCCAAGGTCATTCAAAATCTTATTCCAGCACTGAATGCATGTGGCTTGATTTTAACTATTAAAAAATATCGGTGTTGATAAAAAAACAGCTCCATAAACGCTCTCATTTCCTATTCTATTTCTAGTTCTACCAGAATCTGTCCATCTGATATTCGTTTATTTTTGCTCGTGTCATGATTGCATGTCCTTCATTTTCATTCACATCCAGTTTTTTGTCATTTGGTGGTAGCCAATCAGGATCGTGGGTGTAAGTGACGTCATTCCATGCCCGTATCAAAATGGTCTCCAAAACCAAAAAAAAGATCACATTCCCGCCGTACAACATGAGCCAGACCGACAAGTTTATCACACCGAGACGGAGTTCGTCAAATCTAAAAGGGAAACGAATAATATTGGAAAAACAATAATCTTGACGAGCTCTTCGGTCATTCTGGTCAATATATTTTCATCACCTTCTTCTTTTTACTCTTCTTCTTCTTCGTCCTCTTTTATTTCTCCTTCTTCTTTTCTTTCTCGTCGTTATTCTTGCCTTCTCTCCCCCCCCCCCCATTCTTTCTCCTTCTCCTCCCCATTATCATCATCATCATCATCACCAGCATCATCATCATCATCATCCTTTTCTTCTCCTCTCGTTTTCCTTCTTCTTCTCCTTTTAGTTATCCTCATCCTCCCCTCCTACTTCTCCTTCTCTACCACCACCACCACTATCACCTCCTCCTCCTTTTAAATTAGTTAGATGTTGATATATGTCCCATCATTCCGCTTAGCACAACTAAAAAATAATAGGTGTCGTCTAAGCATTAGATTACAATGATAATACGTATGACCGTATAACTATAATAATACATTTGACTTTGATCAAAAATACAGAAAAATAGTTGGGATAGTCTAGTGTATATAGTATTTATAGTACTTACTCAATCAAGTTTAGAAATAAGTTGTTTTCCGCACTTTCACCACGGAAGGCATTCTCCGTCATCGTCATCAACGTTTCATTGGCAGGATGTTTACTTGCCGTCAAATCACCGTTTCCAAATACAGCTGCTTTGATAAACGATTTTTGGTTTTCAATTAGGGACTTTAAAATGACGAATGCTACAAGAATTAGACGTAAAAGTTGGAAGATGGCGGCTGTCCTTCTCACGAACGTATGCGACTCGTGTCGGAAAGCGGGATAGAAATGGCATATCATGTTGTACGCGTAGATTAACAAGGCGACAAAGATGATTGTTTCATGAAAAGAAATACTATATAGATTCATACTTTGTTTGTTACCTTGAGAGCTGATATATAAATACGATGGAGTAATCACTGCAATGATTAGTTGTTAATCTGTTTTCGGACAAATCAGAGGATCCACTTTTGCATTTTGACACACCACCATCAAACTTTTATTGGTGCCATAATCTTATCGTTTATGGATGACGCAATCCAAATTTCGGAAATATTACCTGCCTTCGAAATAATTGATCCCACCCCACCCCCATTCACCTAGACTGTCTAGATTGATTTAGACTTGGGGTTGAGGGAATGGTGGTTAGTGTTCCCGACTCCAACATGTCTGTATCTTCAGTTCTTGCCGGCTAAGATAGCAATCCACATTTATTTGATGTAACAAATTCTTTACTTAGTGTATGTTGGCGTTCATGTAAAGTGTAGTCGAGACGTCTGTATCTTCATTTTCAAACGAAAAAGAGAGAAAAAAAGGCCATCATCCCCGGCGGGATTCGAACCCGCGACCTCTGGATTAGAAGTCCAGCGCGCTATCCACTGCGCTACGGGGACTTACGCCATTTTCGAAACTGTACTGTTCATAATCCGAAAAAGGCATAAAAAACGAACTTGTCAGAAGTGCTAAAATTCTATTTTTTGGAAACAATTTATTTTGATTTCTCTTTTTTTCTTTTTGTCAACAATCCACAATCAAAAAAAGGACTGGTTTAAAAATTAATGACGATTGCAAGGATAGAACTCTCCTTTGCTGAAAATAAATGGACATCGGTCAGCCTGTGCTGGTGGTCTCAGGACTGACCAAACTCAGGGTTGCCAAACTGGCTTCGATGCATACACAAGCGATTCAATGGCTGCATCACATTTGCCCATATTTTGGTATCAAATTGTAGCCAAAGATTATGTAAGAGGAATGAGGGCTGCCAGAAGCTAAAAATCCAAATGGAAGTGGAAGGTATGAAAAAACAAGGGAAAATGGTATATATTATAGTATAAAGTATAAGTATAAAAGTATAATAGCTTCAAATCAAGACAAGTAACAAAACAAATGAACGTTTCGGGTCTCCCAAAACGTTCATTTGTTTTGTTACTTGTCTTGATTTGAAGCTACACCATTATCCCTTCTTTTTCCAAAGATTATGTAGACGTTTAGATAGATCTCACTTTTTGGCTTACCTAGTCCTAGGCCTAGACTGGCTAGACAATAGGTAGACATCGCGATCGTCTTAACTGGCATTCGTAACCCTAGCAAAGCTAGGCCTACTTTCGATTTCAATTTTCGATCGATTTCTGAATAGTACTGACTGTCAGTATGGGTATGAGGACAAAGTATTTAGGTCGCTTTTCCCCCATTTGACCGTACTATTCGAGAAGCACCGAAACATTGATAAAAATTTATGTTCAACTTTGATGATTTTTGCTGTGAATGTGATAGTGATAGATAGAGAGGAGTGAGAGACATTTTAATGTTAAGGCCAAGTTATGATTGTGATGATAGTGATAGGTTTAACCATGACCAGTCTGTTGTATTCAATAGTAGTTAGTAGTAGAAGAGTACAATAGTTGTAAGTTTAGAAATCAGGCCCCATGAATTTCCTTTTTTTCCACAGTGAACAGGCTGTCCTTGTGATGTTGTTGGACTTGCTCATCCATCTGTTCAGCCATGATTATTTGAAAGCTTGGACCTGTGTGGAATTCATTAGACGAAAAGTTGTCCCAGTCACTAAGGGAACTGATATGAAGCTGCATTTTTTTCAAAATAAACAGCTTTAATTAGTTTGTCTTTTTGTTCTGGGACTTATCCAGCACTCCATATATCCAGCAATGGCACAGTGTTCAGTGATCTTTTTTTAAGTGAAATAATAGCCCACCAGTTTAACCCATCCCATCCTTTTGCAACTGGATGTGACATACCAGGGTCCATTCTTATGTTTCAAAATGAGACAGAAAACGTCCAGAATGGTATTTTTACATTTTTGGGATGTCTCCTCAGTACAGTAATGAAATCTTGTGGTCTACAGTGTTTCCAAATTGGTATTTATATTTATTTCTTCATGTGAAATTTGAATTAAACCCCAGCAAGCTGTATATATATGTTTTTTCCGACGGCTGACAAGGACTGCTGGTGAGGCGGTGTCTTTGATGTGACGGTGAGAGAGAGAGAGTGATAGACACGCTGTCTGTTGGCGTTTGGCCAAGACAAGAGGATGCGATGATGATAGGCTAGATACAGTGGTTAGAGCAAAACACCAAGTCTTTACCGTGAGATGAATTGTAGCAAACTGAATTGAGAGGCAATACACCAAGTCACCAAGCCTTGGAGAGTCGCGTAACAAACTGAATTGCGTAGCAAACTGAATTGAGAAGCAATACACCAAACACCAAGCCTTTGGAGATTCGCGTAAGCAAACTGAATTGCGGAGCAAACTGAATTGAGTTTGCAAGACGCCGATACCAAAAGAATCGTGAATTGCAACACTCGCTTTCTACAACTAAGATCCAGCTCTAGTGAGTAGATATATAATACGAGTATACCAGTAAACCTAAAAGATTGTTGGGTTTTTTTAAGTATAGTGTGTAGATATGTGTACTGTAACACTGACACTGACCATCTGGAGTATTTTCTACTCTTCCACCCATCTTTTCAAACTCAGCCAGCTCCTGTAGGTAAAAAAAAGAAATTAAAAAAAACCAACAAATATAATTATAATTTAATTCAAAACGACATGCGTCCAGCACATTTCACATGTCGTTGTTCATGTAATAAATAAAATAGCAATAATGAACTGCTGAAGCTGTGATGACACAAGAGTATTATAAATAAAGGATATGTTAATTACGGTAGCTTCAATGATTGGCGAGAGTGGATAGGCGGAGGCGGACCCCAGGGTTTTTAGGATAGACCAATGAAAAGATGTCTGACATCGTCATGTCCAATGAAAAGCTGTCTGATACTGATATCTTCATGTTAAGGTAGATAAAAACAAAAACAAGAAAACAAACATGGCGGACAGACTCGGTTCGACATAATTCCAAGTAGATTTCTACCTAAATCATCACATTTTATTTACTTTTTAGATCTATATTAGATCATATACATATAGTAGTTAGTTAAACAAATTTTTTAAAAGTAGACTAGGAACTAACCATGGATTCGCAAGCCAGCCCGGGGTCTACCTAACCGTAAGCCTACTTATTCACTACGTTGACTACCATGATTGACAGCATAAAGTCGCAATGTTTTGACAACAGGCCTGCGGCACATCATCATCATATTCACAATATCCATATTTCCTCGTTGGGACGCCACAATCTCAAGTCTTTTTGCCTCATCACCTGGTCACCGACGACGCCACACTTGATATTGTGATAGCTATAATAATTTTTCATTTTGTATCTATTTATTGCGGCAATTGATTTTACGTTCAATGATGTTCCACAATGTTATATGATAATTCATCATGTCTCCAATTTTGTTTCCGTGTTTGGTTTTGCTTTTGCATGTTGATGTAATATAAAAAATTTTAACAAAGTAAATTTCCATTTTCATCATGGACGATTAATAATTTATTTCTTATCAGTATCATTATTAATACATATTACTGTCATAATTATTATCACAAAAAAAATCAGGGGACTGAGCTTAGAATGGTACTGAGTATCGTTATAATGTCAAATGATTCAATTCTGATGCCACACATACTTACAATGACCATTTGATGGATCTGTCCACATTCGTCTTCCCTCAAAGGTCTGATGTTCAAATCAATTGTTTCAGATGCCATAGTGTCTGCGAGTGGAAGAGTATATGGAACAAGAGTTAAATCAATTGTCTATAAGTTACAGTGGGGTTCTACAGGAACATTTATTTAAGGTACACAAACACAATAAGTAGTGGGTGGTCAGATTGGGACACTACAACTCGGAAATGGACACTGACTCTTAGGTCTGTAGCCTGGCTGATACTGATACCTTTTATACACAGACCATGTGGACTCGTTAAGTAATATAAGAATCACAAATGGATTTTAAATGTTGAATGACATCAAATTGGGTTGGCTATTCAAGTACTATTATAGACGATGAAAGTGCAAATGTAAAAATGTTACCCATTACAGCTATCCTACTACAGCCTACAGACAGACAACACTAACGTGATATGACAAAAAGCCTTTGTTCATTTTGGCGCAAATTTTTTAAATTTCTCATTTGGATAAAGCGAATCTAAAAATATCAGACTAGAACCAAAACTCTCAAGCAAATTTGAGTTGAACGAATAAAACATGATGCTACTGCAAACGCCTTCCTTCTCGTCGAGATACGAGAAAACACCTTAAGGCGTTCAGCAACCTAGTCTCATGCCGACTCCTTGCATAGACACCACAACACTCCTTCAAATATGTTCAAACACTATTTGAAGGCGTTTGCGAGACCAATGAGATGCAGACACTCTGGCGCTGATTCGACAGAACACCTTCAAACACGATTCGAAGGTGTCCGTGAAACTAATGAGATTCAGACCCTCTGGCGCTGATACTACAGAACGCCTTCAACTTTGATTACCATTTAAAGGCATTTGCAGTGCTCTCTTTTTACTAAGACTGATGGTGTGGTGTGATACGACAAAACGCCTTCAAACCTAACGCAGACATTTGAGACAATCTTATCGTTATATTTATAATAATATATATTAGGCCACTATATCTTATATTATATTTATCCCAGGTGGGACTTGGAGGCACCGTCTTTTACATGGCACCTATACTATCAATATTAATATATGCATTTTTCTACTACACTTATAAGAAATAGCAAAATAAACTAGCATCAGTTTTTTTGGCGTAGAAGAATGCGAACAATGTCTGGCATTCATCATTCATGGATTGATATTATTAATTATAGTTAAAGTTAACTTTAAATTAAAGTTAAAGGGCATAGCCATACATTACATTGGGGAAAATTTGGACTGCCCTGCTGAGTGCACAGAATACGCTCCCCATGACCCATATTATTGAAAACTATACTATACACGTGTAGCAGGATTCACGTCTATAATAATAATTATTAATAATAATAGTCCTAACTATAAACTATAGGATAGGCCTAACTTATACTATAACTATGATTATTATGACTGGCGGCATCATGGCTATGTCATGTTCAGCCGGCAAGTGTCTTTACATTTAACTGTAACTGTACTTTAACTGTAACCATGTTTTAGTTTTAGTTTTAGTCTTCTTCTTAGTCTTATAGGCCTTCTCAGTCTTCTTATTCTCAGCATCATTCAAATTAGCCTAGCCGGCAAATGTCTTTGACTTTACTTTGACTTTAAACTATAACTAGCCTAATAAAATAGACAGGTCTAAATTATAATAGCCCACCTTTTTGTGTCGGATAGTCTTTCCGTTTGTACTGTGATAACCTGGTTGAGATAAAAAGCTATCTAACGACTGTAGTAACTGTAAAAAAGTAAAATAGAAGAACAGGAGGAAACGTGTTGTTCTGGTTTTTCACCTCCACTCCAATGTTGTCATTTGTCATGTCTTCCCAGGGTTGCCAGCGGGTTTTTCTGTAATTCACTAGATTTGGCCCAGAAAATCACTATTTTGGTTACAAAATCACAAGAACACCGCTAACCCCTATGATAGAAAACGATGCAAAAAAGGACAAGTACAATCAATGATTCAATGTCAATGTGGTTAGTTCAATAATTATAATTCTTCTTTTTTTTAAATCAATTTCCTTTCTACCTTTCACTTTCGGTGTAGTCTAATAGGGTTAAAATAGTAAATAGATATCTTAGATAGGGGTATTATTGATTTTTTTCTGTTTTATTTATAAATCACTAGAGTTGAGCATTTTTTGCATTTCACTCAATAGATCACTATCTAGATACTAGATTTGCAGATAATCACTAGATCTAGTGAAAAATCACTAGCGCTGGTAACAACACTGTCCTGCCTTCACCTTTGACTTTCAACTTTCAACTCTTCGCACTCTTTCTGCCGAAAACAAAACAAGGGATGTGCGTGTGCGCGAGTCAATATCTTGTCTTGTGGATGAATGATGAAAGCGAGCATCGTCAACGTTTCGGGTTTCCCCTTCATCAAATGACATACGACGAAAATACAAAGGAAAATAAAAATAAAAGTGGATAGAGGGAAGAGGTGCATCTCTGGGTTTCCCCCTCATATTTTAGCCATTACTGCCCGATGTAAAGAACTTAGAGCCTGGTGATGATCGTGAATAATTGCTATATATACATGTACATTGAAATTTGTGTTCACCGATGAAAGGAACACGATTAGTTTTTTTACATCATCAATTATAAATCGGTCTAAAAGCGCTAAAACAAATTATTTTGCAATTCTGTGATGAGTTGATCAACACATGATAATAAGTCCATATTAATGTGCGAAATTAGATGTTAACGTGTTATTCAGCTATCTAAATGGGCGCTCAATGTAATGTAATGTAATGTAAATGATTAACTGATATAGCGCCGCTATCCATCGTAGATGCTCAGTGGCGCTTTACATTTCGAAATTATACATACACGCACACTCACACA
>JARFNW010141662.1:0-10308 GCA_031763155.1 Dirona albolineata | reverse complement strand
TATTGGCTCACCGGCGCTTGTGTCCTTAGGTAAGACACTTTGCCCTGTTTACCTCGTCCTATCGGAGACGGACGTTACATTTGGAGGTCCCCTCGGTTGTGAGCATTGTTTTTCCTTGTCCAGAAATTGTATTCGTGCCTAACAGGCAGCGCGTGACGTATTAAATGTTGTGCGTTCCATTGCTTACCCGAGGTAAATGTGCTACTGTAAAGTGCTTAGAGCATGGTGATGATCGTGGCTAAGCGCTATATAAATGCAATTTATTATTCATTATTATTAAAATTAGATGAGAGAGCAAAAAAAAAAATAGAAGAAAAAAAGAAAGAAAAGAAAACGTGTCTTACTCATTTTGCACAGCTTGCTAGCGTTAGGGAAATCTTTCTTCATCAGGCAGTCAACAAACTGGCAGAGGGGGGAGAAAACAAAAGTCAGTCTTCAACATGAAATGAAATAAATAAAGATCTATCTAAAACTTTTTAATGGCAAAATCAGTTTGTTAACATAGAAGAAGTAAAAGATCATTTAACATTCTCTTTGAAAATATATAGGATCTGAAAAAATCTTTAAATTATGAACATTGAAAGATTTCATACAGAGTTGACACAATTCCAACGTGTTATAGAATGCAGGGGTCCTTAGCGCTTGAGATCTATTTTCAAAAAGTCATGAAATCTTTATAATAATAGTCTGTGCATTATGATTTTTATGCCCAGGTGGGAGCTCTGTTGTCCTTTAACTGAATAGTAACCACTAGGGTAACAGCAATGTGTTTACTGGTAAAATGTTAGGACCTCATGGTACATTATTATCCAATTAACTGGTAAAGGTATTTTGACGCAGTGGACTCATCAGCTGCTCGTCTTTAATTCCTGATACAGAGTCTTTTTAGCCATGTGTTAGGTGATGAGTGGTGTAAGTCCTCATTGACATTTGGATTTACTCCCATCTGTCATGTGCACCCTTCCGAGTTTGACATATGGCTGGCCCCTAAACTACTAATTGCGGTATGAAGGGGACTCGATAAACAAACAGATTATGATTTTTAATTGCTCCAAATAAAATATGCGACATGTTTTGTTCTTGGGGATACCACCAACACATTATTACCTCCATAAGTAGCTCATTAGGTGCCTTCTTTTTCTTGTCCTCATCATCATAATCATCGTCAGAACTAGAACTCTCTTCGTCTTTGTTCTTATCTTTCCAGGCAGCCTTTTTATTACTCCCTCCAGTATTCAGCGACTTCACATCTTTGACATCCCCGTTTGCCAACGTAGACGGAGGACTACTGGAGCCATTGGCTAAATGCTTGTGCTTTTGGTTCTGACTGATGAGGGACAATTATGTAATAAGGTCATTTCAAAAAGGAGACAGGAGTAAAAAATTCCCCAGCTCCATTTACAGCCGAGGGGGACAAACACAAAAGGATACAGAAAATTTGTTTGTCGGTCGCCAGAACAACACTACACTGCATGTTCTACTATCTGTATCTGTCACCTTAACAACACTACACTGCATGGTCTACTATCTGTATCTGTCACCTGAACAACACTACACTGCATGGTCTACTACTAGTATCTGTCACCTTAACAACACTACACTGCATGGTCTACTATCTGTATCTGTCACCTTAACAACACTACACTGCATGTTCTACTATCTGTATCTGTCACCTTAACAACACTACACTGCATGTTCTACTATCTGTATCTGTCACCTGAACAACACTACACTGCATGGTCTACTATCTGTATCTGTCACCTGAACAACACTACACTGCATGGTCTACTATCTGCATCTGTAAATACAGCCGAAAGAGACTCACTACTGAGCTGAGCATTGGTTATCGAGGAACCGAGCAAGTCTCTTATGGTTAGGCCCAAGTTTAAATAATTGCTCGTGACCAAGAAAGGTCTTTGGACACAGTAGACTGATCTCTTCTTTGTTTTAAATTCTCAATCCATAGACTTTCCAGCTCTGTGTTCAGCCATTCATGATTGTTGGGGCATCTGTGAAGTTGTCAGCTCCGCGGTGTCGTCTGAGACTGGCATTAAAACCAGCCCTTACACTGCTTTGATTTATAAACAGGTTTGGATAACAAAGATGTATTTCATAGAATGTGGAAAGGAGAAGAATCAAATCAGCTGATGCAAAGAAAAAATATAGAAAGAAAAAAGTTAAGATACAGCTTTACAGATGCAAAGAAAAAAAGATAAAAAAGTTGAGAGAAAACAAAATTATTAATAAAAATCAAACCTGACATCAGAAAGTAAACGGAGCAACGACAAAGAGAGAAAGAGCTCAATCTATAAAAATCCAAATCAATTTGAGCCACAACAATAGCAAAGGGAATGACTGTAGGATATTTTCAATTTGTATTGCCGAAATCAAAATATACATTGTAATCTTTAGCACATCAATTTTTCTAAAGTAGCAGATGACAGAAATTATGTCTCAAAGGAGGAGACTGCAAATGTCGTCAAGGCAGTGCTGCCGTAGCAGGCATGAGTTCGTCCCCCCAATTTGACAATCTTTTTTCTTTGTTGTGTATTGTCTCTCACTGGCACTAGATATAACACTTTCATACTACCATTCAACCAATACACACCTGTTGTCTCCGACAGACAAGTTGGAAAAACCAAAGTCTTCTGGATGAAAGAGAAGAAAATAAAGTGGTGAAAAGATATTAATACAAAACGAAGAAAAAGAAACATAAGATTTTTCACATAATGTCTGCTGAATCATCTGCAGGAAATAAAATTTGATGTACAGTAGTCTTCATCTTAGAGACACGACAAACCAGACCTTTAGGTAGGTTTCACTTTAGTGAACTGAATTTATGCTGTGCTTACATGTGCAAGTGATCAACTGAAAAAACAAAAACAATCTGTGTTAAAAAGCGTCTAGACATTTTACAGACAAATCCACCATGTTTCTTAGATATGCCTAGTTATCAATGTTTTGCAAATTACTTGTGCTAATTGTAAAATTGTGAATTAAAAGTCTTTGCTGTATCCAGAACAGCTTCAAAAGCTATCTCTTAAGTGGATTTTCTTTCAAAGACCAGGCTCTTAGAGGGGTAAACTTTTATACCTTAATCATGTTTGTGCCACTAGCAGCATTCTAATAGGCAAAGACTAACGTAAAGTGAAAGTTAAATTGTCTTCATTTTGTCTTTAGGATGTATTTAGAAAAATGCTGAAATAACCCAAGCGTCAGTCATAGTGCAGCGCCGCAAAGACTTCTATCCAAAAATCAAAAGCATTGCATTTGCTGTTGGATATCGACAGCTTGCCTCCTTGAGATAAATAACCCCAACTCCTCACCGTCGTGGTTACTGTAATCCCAGGCTTTCCGTACACCACCGTCCAAACGAGCATTTTCAACATCAATGTGATCCACAAATGGCGCAGAACTGTGAAATGAGATATTTTTTGGGGTCATATTGTCATCATCATTATCATGAAACTAACGTAATACCTTACCTTTTATGTTATATTACGTAATTCATTTTATAGGCAAACAAATTCTAGAAGTCAAAAAAAAAAAAAAGAAAAAAAGAAAAGGAAGAACGAGTGAAAAAGAAAATCACAGGAATTTTTTTTCATGATCAATCATTATAATATAATAAATTGGTACAGTAGGCTGATCCCCTGCTTGTCTTAAAAATCTTGATCCATAGATTTTCCAGAGAGAGAGAGAGAGAGAGAGAGACAGACAGACAGAGAGAGAGAGACAGAGAGAGAGAGAGAGAGAGAGAGAGAGAGAGAGAGAGCGAGAGAGATAAAGGTAAATTTGAGTAATGTCATTTTTTTTTTTAAAGTGACTTGTACCTTTCCTCTATTCTTCGCACAGCTTGCAGAGATACCTGTTTTGTCGGCGTCACCGTTCTTCGGCCTAAGGAAGAATCACATCGAGGGGGAACAGAACCCACACTAGCTCTCGACCTGGTAGTTAGAAAATAAAATAAAACTAAGAAAAACAAAAACAATCTAAAATATGACATCTCCAGCTTGAATTCCAGCTGCATTGCAATACGACTCGTGGTCTGTATCGCTGTTCAAGTACAGAAAAAAACAAAGGAAAACCTGAAACGTTCTTTGTTCTGTTACCTGTTTTAACTTTGAAGCTATACCATTTGGATTTTTAGCTTCTGGCAGCCCCCATTCCTTAGATTGTTTAAGTACAGACAACATCATCATTTATCCCCCTCAGCAGAATGTGTGTCATTCAATGTCCTTCTCAACGACCCAGGAAGCATTCAGAATGTGTGTCATTTGATGTCCTTCTCAACGACCCAGGAAGCATTCAGAATGTGTGTCATTCAATGTCCTTCTCAACTCAACGACCCAGGAAGCATTCAGCCTAGAGCAGCCTCTTTGACATAATAATAATAATACCCACGTTCTGACAATATCTTTATCTGTCTGCAGCCACGTATTCATTCACTAATGAGTAAAGAACAAGAAAAACTTGTAAAGAGTCTCGCAAGGACTCCATACCAGGCCTAGCATTGACAGGATTCGAACCCAGGATCTAGCAGCCTGTCCACTCTGCCACCAACACAACAAAGAACCCTTCCATCCTGGGTTCCATCACAGTGCCTTCTCTGCCTAAAGCCACATCATTATCCACCATAGTAAGGACCCCCCCACCATGATATGCTGTTCAAGTTCAAGAATGAAAATTATGTGGCTTACCAAGATCTGGAAGAAGCCTCTGAAGGGGATCTGTCATATGTAAATCCACTGGCTCCTAAAATGTAAATTCAAATAAATATTTTCAACCGTTTTAAGCCCATTAGAACATCAAGTAAAGCTGTCCCAAGGTCGCTATAAAATTATGTCTGATTATAATCATAGATTTAAGCTTGGTCTTTAAAAGCTTACAATAAGTAAAATGATTGGTAAAGAGGGTCAAATTACTTAAAATTATAAAAAGGTCACAACATTGTATTGGGTTTTATTAACTCATTTTTTTGTTGTTGTTGGAATTTTATAATGTTTGAGACAAGCATCTCATATATTTGAAATCGTAAAAACGAAAGAAAAAAATGTCTCTTGATGCAAATATCTTGAGTATCTCTATGACAATATTTATACATAATGAAATGTATTGGCTCACCAATGCTTGTGTGACACTTTTCCCTGCTTACCTCGTCCTATTGGAGACGCTAAATTTGGAGGTCCACTCAATTGTAAGCCGCGTTGTCCTTGTCAAAAAATTTCATTTTGCGCCTAACAGGCAGTGTGTGGCGTATTAAATCGGTTGTGAGCCGAGTTTGTCCTTGTCCAAAAATTGTATTCGCGCCTAACAGGCAGCATGTGACGTATTACGTGTTGAGTGTTTCGTTGCTTACCCGGGGTAAATGTGCTACTGTAAAGCGCTTAGAGCATGGTGATGATCGTGGATAAGCGCTATATAAATGCCATTTATTATTATTTATTATTATTAAATGTTAGTGTTCCGTTGCTTTCTGAGGCAAATGTGCTACTGTAAAACGCTAAGAGCATGGTGATGGTCGTGAATAAGCGTTATATAGATATGTGCATAATTGTTATAAATGTGCCTCATTATATGATCCACTTACCAGGATGATCCCCATCGACGATCTCAAGGCTTGAAGTTGGCGTGACTAGTTTTCTCACAGGTTTCCTGTCATCATTCCTTCAATGATAATATATAGAAAAATCATGTTGCAAAGTTGTACACATCATCATTCATTTACTTATAACCGACAATCCGAAAGAAAAAAAATATTTCAAACTAAACAGCATATATTTAAATTTTTTTAAATGATGCTCAGTATTTTTATTACAAGAAGGCACGCATAAATTAGCATATCATTATTATATTTAAGTCACTCTTCGTGCATCAAGTCTATTTTCTACTCACCCTATTATCAATATTGCTATAATCTATGTATTTCTCTATGTCGCTTATCAAAGACTGTCAAATTCAAGACGTTAGGGTTCTCATACCTTTGTTTTCAGACAATATTTTGCTCCCAAAATAACATAATTTGAGTATTATTCATATATTCCAGTTCATCACCATCAATTCTAAGCTCCAAAGAGGATAGATATCTCCTTCTTACAAAAAATGTAAAAAATTCTTACTGTGTGAAAAAGTCTGTCGTGCAGTTGGAAGAAGTGTTACTGTCTTGCCTTGTCAAATGATGCAGCCTGTTCCTTTCCATTGTATATAAAAAGTACTTCCTTCTGTTTCTTCACATTTCAGTGTGTGTGCCAAATGAGGACATTGTCATTGTCTGTTTTGAACCATCTGAGGGATAACAATATTAGCCATGAATAATAGTTATAATTAATAATTAAGGGGTCACTACAGTAATGTTGCAATTCAACAATCAATATCAAACTAGCAATGTGACACATCTTGTTTTTTCGACTGTAGAAGAGGCCCAATTATCTTTGACTTTTGAAATTATAGCTCGAGTTTTGGGCTAAATGGCACCCAAAAACGTTTTGCTTCTTCTTACAGCACCAGTCAAGGTTTTCCCTTCTTTTTCCCACCACAGGCCAGCCGCCGAAGACGCATATTGAGTCCTTGTCTCACCCTGAGTTTTGTATTCTAAAACTAGAGTTATCGTCCTTACAGCTGACTCGTTCACGATTGGTGAACACCGTTTTTCAGTCATGGGATTCAGCCAGTCTACAATGATTCGTAAAAACCTGGTCTTAGAATTAAATGAATTCACAAATCAATGGTTAGAAGCCTTGTAATCCATATCATGATATGACCCAGTGCCAGGCATCTGTACTCTGTTTTGGGGAATAACCAGATGATAAAATGTTAAATTATTAAATATTCCAGTAACCATATAATTACTGTTATATTATATCATCATCTTTTCAAGGATTAATTCAGGTGTTTAAAGACAGCACAGTGGACTGGTGACTGATGACATGCTTATCTTACCCATTCTTGAGTCTTAGAAGGGATGGTGATGGTGGGAGGGAAGACAGCATGAGGATTTGATTCATTAGCCATTGTTTTGCTCTTTTACTTTTAAAATGAATGATAATATAGTAATAATAGTAATATAAACGGCTGTTTGTAGTTTTATAATTGGCATGGATAGCAATAATGGATTCATATCTTTATTTTCTTTGCTCATAAAATAAGAATAAATTAAGTTATCTTTGCAATGGGCAAAAACAATCATAAGTTCAAGTAACAACAACTAACTGTGACTACCACTGTGTGTACTGTACTGTGAAACACGCACCCCCAGTCGAGAGTCCCTGGCAAAATTTAGCTTGATTACGCTCCGATAAATTGTATTAGTGTGTCTGATAGGGAAGGTCTATCTTACTCAGTCAATTATCGATTAGGGAAATGACTGTGAATAATAGTGTGGCATGTAGACCCACAGAACAGCTATGACTATGTTATGTTCAGAGTTCAGGTACTTTACATTCTCAAAATGTTTTCATGAAGAAAGCGTCATGTAGTAACGGAAGTGGCAACTCCAAGTTGTACTTTGTTTTCGCATGCAATGAAATAATTGAAGTCAATGAAGTCAGTTACTTTATGGATTAAACTTAAACTAATATCAAACTCGTTAAAACTAATTTCCAATAGATAAATTAAGCCTATTAGCATTTTTCTTTCTCCTGTTTAAAAAAAAAAGAGATTGCGGACCATATTTGTTTTGTTTGAATCACGATTCTTACCACTTTTAAGTGTAAACAATCCATTATTACTCTTCCGGCTTCAGAAAACGAAAGTAGAGAACAACCAAGTTATACACTACTACTACTACTACTACTACTACTACTACTACTACTCTATTACTACTTCTACTACTACTACTGCTGCAAAACACGGCACAGATAGACGAGTAGAGCCGTCTTCTCTGTGATTATTTATTTTTACTTCTTTTATATAATAATAACTAGATTTGAGGTTATCAATGTCTGAAGTCAAGTGGAGGCGAAAATGGAAACCAGATCTTCATTCATGTTCTTGGCAGCCGCTGAAGAATTTAGAGCTGGCCCAAGAATCTGTATTTCTTATCAAAGGGAAATTCTCTGACAGCTCTTACGAATTTTTAGCAACTGATTTGACAGAATTTTGGTACGAGAAGCTGAATCATGAAACTTTGCAAAAAAGATCAGAGGTAAAAACATTAACAATACTTCGGTAGTGTAGTTCTTCTAGATACTCTTCTTAGCAGCTAATTAAAATTAACTTCTAAGCACACAAAAAAGAAATTGTTTTAATCTACAGTCTACACTCTACACACAGTCCCTACGCCTAGTTCCGACCACTGACCTCTTATACTTGGCTGAGTCTATGTATACACGCAATTACATGTATACATTTTCGATTTGCTATGTACACGTAATTGCGTGCAGATAGCGAATTTCGTCGGGTTAGCACACGTGCACGGAAAACGGAATGTTCTATACGCACGTGATCGCGACCATCGAAAATTTGCGACTTCTGCACGCCATTTGCGTCGTGGATTAAGCAGTTATTGCGCGTATCAGATAGGGTCCATAATATAATAATGTTGTTGTTTATCGAGTCCCCTTTATACCGCAATAAGCAGTGTAGGGACCAGCCATATGTCAAGCTCTGAAGGGTGCACATAACAAATGGAAGTAAATCCAAATGCCAATGAGGTCTTACACCACTCACCACTTAACACATGGCTAGAAAGTCTCTGCATCAGGAATTAAAGACGGCAGGTGATGAGCCCACTGAGTAATAATACAGCTTCATATGTGACGATAAACAATACGTTTCGGGTTTCCCCTTTTTCAACTACGAATAATTAAACGATTAACGAGAATTTTGGACAATGACGGATGCATCCACTCCATTGTGTCCTTTCGTATATTCTTGTTAATCATTTAATTGTTCGTCGTTGAAAAAGGGGAAAGCCGAAACGTCCTTTGTATTGATTATCGACACACATGAAGCTGTATCATTACTCATACATTTTTCCCCTTATTACGGATTACCAGATTCAGGCAGCCCTCGACATTGTTGCTGTAGTTACTCTGTTATTATTAAAACATGGCGAGGCTGCTGGAAGTGGAAGCCAGGTAAAAAGGTAAATAATGGATATGGTATAATAATAATCTAGTAAAAACAGGCTTTTATAATGGACAATCAACAGTAAGTAAACGTTATCAGTTATCAGTATACATCTAACATACGAAGAGTATAAAAAATAAAATAAAAAATGAAGGGAGAATCGCGTCCCTAACCCCCCCCCCCCCCCTCCCCCACTACATTTTTTCGGTGGTAAATTTAATTCGTTATTCTTATTTTAATGCCCCAACTCAATTAATTAATTCAATATTTGAATGCTCCTTACATTCGGGACATTTTCGGGTAGTGTTGTTTTGTTGGGGGTTTTTGTTGTTGTTTGTTTGTTTTTGATTGTTGTTTTGTTGTTTTTTTTGTGTTTGTTTGTTTTTGTTTGTTTGTTTGGGTTTTTTTTTGCTAGATCTGGGTTTTTTAAAAATGAAAAAAAAATAATTTAAGCCTGTTTTGCATAGAGTAGGATACACAAAGGATGAGGGTGGGAAAAACCCCCAAAACAAACCCAAACAAACACACTAATACTACTAATAATAAAATTCCTCCAGTCCTTGCAGGGTCTCTGACTGTGACTGTGACCAGACGACAGACTTCCAAATTGCCACGCGTGGTCAATGCCCGCTGGTCTGGGCCTGCCAAGAAGCCCAGGCAATCGCCACGTCTGTCCAGTCTGTGCGTCTGTCCGAGTGGGTTGGGGGATTAGTCGAGTACACCACACACCACCACCATCCAGCCAGCCAGACAGCCAGCCAGCCAGCCAGCCAGACAGACAGATATGCCCTGCCGCGTTGGTTAGCTAGATATATTATATTATGGACGTTACGGTTCGAGGTTATGGTGGAAATGGAAGGGAGGGTGGAAGGTCACGTGGACACGACGTCATGTCTCAAAAATGACGTATTGTCTGTTGTCTGTCTGGATTTTAGTTGGGTATGGACGTGGTATAATTATTATTATTTTCCTGGTTTAAAAAAATATATCATGATTTCCTTTATTTCTTGTTTTGTTTTGTCTGTTATAATTTATTTCCAGATATCAAAGCACATAATGTGCTACTGTAAAGCGCTTAGATTATGGTGATGATCGTGAATAAGCGCTATATAAATGTATATTATTATCATTATTATCTTTATCATTATTATTATCGTTATCATCATCGTCATCATCATCATCATCATCATCATCATCATCATCATCATTATTATTATTATTATTATTATTATTATTATT
>JARFNW010141651.1:0-10310 GCA_031763155.1 Dirona albolineata | reverse complement strand
TCTCTCTCTCTCTCTCTCTCTCTCTCTCTCTCTCTCTCTCTCTCTCTCTCTCTCTCTCTCTCTCTCTCTCTCCACCCGATGTCATGATTATATCACCCACCCACCCCAATAGCTTCTGTCAGCCCCCTTGTTCCTGCGAGTTGTGCTGTTAACCGCGGGTCAGAAACAATTTATTTGATGTTAATTATTTTTGTAGATCGATTCTGTACTTGAATATGGTAGTAAAATCAAATATAACCAAAATAAAATTTTCATTTCATTATAGACGAATAATATTTTATCTTGTCTTAACTTATCTTAAATATGCGCGCATGTACGTGTGTGTGTGTGTGTGTGTGTGTGGGGGGGGGGTGCCATATTTTCCCAACAGATCCCCTTCTCTATTGGAAGTCGAGACGTTTGTCGTCACCAGCTTCTCCATGTCCTCTTTATTATCAACCACGATCACGGACACTTAACAGACAGATACCCAACATTTGGTACGCTTTATGATAATGTGATAGATGTCATTAATATAGCGCTTACCCACGATCATCACCATGCTCTAAGCGCTTTACAGTTGCACAATTACCCCTGACATTTATGTGATACATACACACACACATACACACACACACACAC
This sequence comes from Dirona albolineata, assembly GCA_031763155.1. NCBI lineage: Eukaryota > Metazoa > Mollusca > Gastropoda > Nudibranchia > Dironidae > Dirona > Dirona albolineata. The sequence goes on along the minus strand of JARFNW010141651.1, from coordinate 9,689 downwards.
ACACACACACACACACACACACACACACACACATTGACTTTTCAACGGTGGCAGCCGATGATCAAAAGGTGGGTATTTCGGGAGCGGCTTGCTTTAATGTGCATTTAATTGTTTTTCGGACGGCAAATGTCTGGAACTGGAATGGCCTGAGATCTGATTCTTAACTTGAAAGTGTTAAAGATAGGATTGTCTGTGTCTAGCTTGCTTGTTTGCTTTGCAACAGCGACTCTGTTAGCTCCCAAAGGCTGGGTTGATGTCAAAATCATTGTCACGTCTTCGTGTTGTCCTTAATTATTAAAGCATTTCTTTTGTTCGCATTTGGAGAAATGTCCGCACTATAACTCGTCACACACAAACGCACACACGTATACCAACCTACACACACAAACACACACACACCTTACAAACACACGCTTCTGGGTGATTGGCAACTGATGGTTTGGCGTGTGTGCAATGTGTTGCCTTCATTAAAATCTTCGGAACAGTTACAAGCTGATATTATTATTCCTATATTGCAAACGATGAATAATTGGATACCTGACTGACTGACTGACTGACTTAAGTTAAAGCCTGCCTCTAGCAAATTCGTCGGATTTCGCAGCTTCGGCCGTTTCTTGATCTCTGTTGTAAAAACAAACAATTTATTCTTTGTGCGGCGATGCTTCTAAGTGTTTCCAGCTGAGTCTGTGGTGATGCTGCTTTCTTTTTAAGTAGTTGTTTAGGGTTTCTGGTAAGATTTTTGTGGGTCTTCATCTTGTTCTCTGCATATTATCGTTGAAATAGAATGCAATTCCTTTATCAACATGGATTATAGGAATCCCCCCCCCCCCCCCCTGAAAATGTGTCTAAACAGCCCCTCTCCTTGCTTCTATTATCTGAATTGAGACAGCTGGATTTCTTAGCACTTTTGTGTAAGGAATTGTTTGAAATTTTACTGGGATAAGATTCGAACTCACGATCTTCATCATGAGAATCCACTGCCCTTACTAATCAGCCATCGCACCTCAAAACTCACAGAACACAACCCATATTCTTTACACATAGAGACGGAGGCCACCAACTTACTGACCATCAAAGCGAGCATGGTCGCCCGACCACTCGGACCATACTTTTCTGTATTTTTTTTAGCTATCGTACTTTCGTGCTTTTTGTAGTGTGTTTGTTAGCTGTGAAAGGGGAAACCCGAAACGTTCTTTGTTCTGTTATTTGTTTTTACTTTGAAGCTATACCATTTCCTCTTGTTTTGTTTTTTCATACCTTCTATTTGGATTTTTAGCTTCTGGCAGCCCTCATTCCTTAGATTCCATGATCTCACAGAGATATTTGGAGGGCTAAGGAGATCTGCTTAGAATAGTGACATCAATCGCCGATATCAACTTGCGAACATAAATAAATATAAATCACTCATTTCTAAGTGAAAGAGGAGACGACAAAGAAGAGTGAATAAGAAGACAGGCAAGATACAATAATATATCAAACAAACAAAATAGACGTCAAGAAGATAGATACATCTATAATTCTATTATTAGAAAAAAACACGACACCATTCTCAGTGGCGGGGATGGCGGCGAGAAATGTTTAATACGGAAACATGGACACTGGGCACATCCTTCTATGATATAGAAGGATGTGCACTGGGTGACTGTCATTTTCTTTATTCGTTGCAAATAACGGAAAGCGAAACAGAGGGTGTGTGTATGTGTGAGTGTGTACCATTGACTATTAACCCTTTAACTGCTGAGGGGTTCAACACAGCCTTCTAAAAGAATGAGATTGCCTCACAACGACATCAATATATTTTTTACTGTATGCATTCATTTAATGAAAAAAACAACTATTTATATTTATAAAGTCAAGCAATGTCTCTAACATCAATCTGGTATCAGTGACTCGAACTGTCGCCACCAAAGAACTAAATCTTTCGCTGAAAAGTCCAGGCAGGAAATAAGTAAGAAAATGTGCATGTAGTCACTTCAATGCTGGTATCGACTGTATTTCAACTGATATCGGACTAAAAATAAAAATAAACCAAATGGAACGTGGTTGGTATATATTTTTTATTTCCCCCTGGCCTTGAGGAGGAAGAAAATAATCAAGAAAAGCAGCTGGTTCATGCAATAAACATTGAATGTTCGTGACAATTTTATGAACAAGCAACGACAAATATGCCTTTTTTAAAGGTCAGCGGCATGTATTCAATTGAAATTATGGAAAATAATCTTAGCTGATTCCCCATGAAGTTTGCAACATAAGATATGAAGTGCACAAAAAATAACTTCCTTCATCAGCCCTGAATGTATTTTTTTTGTTTCTCACAGTCACAGTCCATGCCTTTCATGTTTTGCTTTATTTTGTTTTTTAGGGGCTGTTTGTTATTTCTCTTTTGTTTTGTTTTTTTTTGGTTGTATTTTATGTTGGCTGGTTTGTAATAATTATGTACTCGAGTGCGCTCTTTGTAATCGAAGCATTATTACTCCTTTGTTGACTGTTGACTTTGATGACCGACATAATAATAAAATGGAGTTATCCTGTTCATTCTAACTTGAAATGGGCAAACTTACGAATATATTGAAAGGTAATCATGAAAAGTTGAAAGAGTAGATAATTTGTTACTCGGTGTTTTCGCCAATGTTGACCCCTTTACTATTTTGTAGAGCTCTACTAAACCGACTAGGTACGTGTATATAGTAACAACACAGGAAACCAAGGCCCACCACTGACTGAAAACTGACACACAACAGACATTCCTTTCAATGACTGGGGGAGCATGTTTCGTGGGATTGTGATTTTTATTGACATTTTTCACCTTACTTGTGATAGCTAAATGTACATTGTAGCTTGTCTCAAGACAGTTCTCTGACTTTCCATATTTAGACTTATATTTTGCCTGCCTTGTGTGAAGAATGTGATCAGTGATATACTGATGATATTTGATGATATACTACAACAAATACAAGGAATAAATCGAGACATGCCCTTGCCCTTGCAACTTACAGAGAGAACGTCAACATGGTTGATAATATTTGTTAATTAACTAATGCTAACATTAACAGTCAACAGTGAAATATAATAATAGAATGGTGCCGTCCCCATTTAAGTTAATAATGTTTACTGTAATAACTATAAAAACACAACAGTACAGTCAACAGTAAAACAGGGAATTTGAAGTTGAACTGGATTTGGAATTATTAATGTTTCCGATTGCCAATTAGACTACTGTACTGTATCTAATAATTATATTTTCATTTGCGTGCATCCCAAGTTGCTTTTTTTAAAAAACTTAAATTAAAATCATTATATTATTACCATATATTTAATTTCACTGTTGACTGTTGATGTTAGTGTTAGCATTAGTTAACAAATATTATCAACCATGTTGACGTTCTCTCTGTAAGGGCATGTTAAATCGAGGCTTCAACTTCAAGAGCACAGAGACAAAACAAGACAAGCGACGTTTCGGCCGAAGGCCTTCGTCAAGCGACGACACAAAGGGACAGAGACACTCTTGTGAATGTGATTGTGTGGTCCTTTTACTTTTAGATTATATAATTTTGTTGTGATCAGTCACAGTCTCGCAGTACAGTAGTAGTACAGAGTATAGCACAGTGGCGACAGTGTCGGTGTGAGACAGTTTGTTTGTTTTAAATCGAGTCGCCTTTATATATTTTATTATACATTTATACCGCAAAAGCAATGTAGGGACCAGCCATATGTCAAGCTCTGAAGGGTGCACACATAACAAATTGAAGTAAATCCAAAATGTCAATGAGGTCTTACCTCTACACACCACTCATCACCTGGCACATGGCTAGAAAGACTCTGCATCAGGAATTAAAGACCAGCAGGTGATGAGTCCACTGCGTAATAATATAAACATTTAATTTTTAATAGTACTGACAGTACAAGTACAGTGTCAGTGATGATAATAGTGATAGTGACTATTATTATTATTTGGCATTGGCGGAGAGATGATAGTCTAGTGATAGTGCAGTGTGTGTCAGTGTTATAATATTGTTGTGTAGTGTAAAAGTAAAAGTGATTAGAGAGATGATATTGATATATATATATCAACTGATACACTGATCACCGATTCATTTTCATTACTGACTGACTGGATAGTGATGGAAATCTCTTTTATCAAGACGCTATTTATAACTCTATAGAACCGGAGCCCTCCCACGGCCATCATTTACCAGCTCTGTCACATTTAGTTTTTTGTTAAGTTCCATTTTTTGCACACTCCTTGCCTCAAAGTCAGGACAAACGAGGCCATTCTGTCTGTGCATCTTTTATAACTGCGCACTAAAACACGCTCAACCAGACAATAATGAATATATGAAAAAAAAATGTGATGAACACACAAATATGTGAATGGCAACTATGTCTCTATGTGAAAACTCAACAGACACTTTTAAGATACTTTACTTTATTTAACAACCCATTTAAAAACATCTGGCCGTTATTTGCACCACAGAACAAAAGCGCACTTTCTATGGTGTACGCATTCATGATGGTCATATATGACCGTGGCACGATTCCAATCAAATATGGCCACCAGGGGTCTGGGGGCTCCGGTGCTATAACTACTACTAGTCTCTACTCTAACTCTATTTTATACAGACTTTTTTTTTAATAGTGTGTATCGATATAGAGGTAAATACGCCTAGACTAGGCATATATCACAGTCAAACCTGTCTAAGGTGGCCACCCTTCGTTCAATGGAAAAAGGGGCCGTCTTGGGCAGGTGGTCGCCGTGGACAGTTTTTCATGGACATTTTTTATTTATTTATTTATTTGTTTTTGTTTGGCTGTTTGTTTTTGTTGTTAACATGTACATGTATCTTGAGATTTAAAGAAATTGCAAACTGACAAAATTGTATCTGAGTGATTTTATAAGGTCCTTGCCCACGCACCAAAGAAACGCATCAATGAGAAATTAAGACCATATCAACTAACTCCGCCCACTTAACCCTAAGGTTTTTCAAGTTGCCGTATGAAAGGAGGAGCAAACGACTTGTGAAACCGACCTGGCTATTGTAATTGAAGTCTATTGTTGTATGTAAGCCAACAACGAGTCACCATAATTGACGGTCAATCGCTTTGAAGACACCCATGGACCATTCACACAGGTGTTTTGGCTGATGTAAGGCGCTTACTCAACAGCCATGCTCATTTGGCTAGTCTATTGTTAGCCTTGCCGTGGTGGATGCGATCCAATGGCTAGACATATTCATTGATTGAGTATTGGCCGACACATGACCGTTGGTAAACACCAATTGACTAATGCTATTGTCTGAAGGAAATGAGGGACGAGACAGGCACAGGTTTGACTGTAGTCCTAAAAAGAATGAAACCAACACAAATATTTCAGATTACCATGTCATCCCCATCAAGCACACCCCTTAGTGTTGGGGAGGAATTGTGAGACTTAAAAATATAAATATAATATCATTAATGAGAATGTGTGTGAGATTATAATATATATATCCAAAAAACACCCCTTTGCCAGGTGTACACCAATGTGTTAATGTTATGCCTAAATCAACTGCACCCTGATGTAACTGTTTTGGGACTTGATTCAGAGCATGGAGTGCTTAATGGGGATAATACAGTGACGGTTTTTCGAAAACAATTGCACATACCAAACTGAGTGCCCCAGTCTCCAAGTAAATTGAGTCGCTTAACATCCTGACCAGCAGCTTCATACATGTTAGAGACAACATTGCCGATGATGGTTGATCTCAGGTGGCCCACATGAAATGGTTTGGCAACATTGGGGGAGCTGAAATTGGCAGAAAATAACATGGAGTGATGTATGAATGCATTATAATAAAATTCTATTCAAAAAGAACAAAGTCCACATCTTAACTATGTTACAAAATGAAAAAGGTGCTCTATGTTGCAAGACGAAATAGGTGCTCTTCAGCTTCTTTTTCATTTAGTTCAAATATGGTTACTTTACCATTTGTAATGTTTAAGTTACCATTTGTCATGTTTAAGTTTAAGGACAAAATGTAATGACCTGAACTCCACACACACACGCTGCGTTGGAAGGTGATGGTTTAAATAGCCATAATGGTCTTTCTCTGATCTCACAGCATCCAAAACAACCTGTAAAAGAAAAACACAACCAAAGAAACCTGAACATAGTCATCACGTCAATTCTGGAAACGTCTGGTAGTTAAATGTAATGTCTCGCTCTAAAGCCAGCCAATGAAGCTATAATTTAGTTAGGTCTTAGAATGAGTGATGAATAGGTTTTTCCTTAGGGCGTGTTGATCTATCATTATAAAATTTTGTTTCCAGTGGATGTTAAAACATAATTACTACAAATGGGTCCACTGAAGCAAAGCCACGCAAGTACGCAAGTCATCAATCACCATTCCTCCTATCCATCAATCACCATTCCTCCTATCCATCAATCACCATTCCTCCTATCCACCAATCACCATTCCTCCAATGACTATGTGTATAATGAAGATAGAAGATTACCCAATGGTAATTTTTACCTTAACAAAGCTGTTTCTATCCTGGTGAAAGAAATAATTCCCATTTGATGATTGAAGTGTTTGAAGCCAGTCTTGTAACTGTAGAAATTAGAAGTAAAACAGAAACAAAAATTGAATGCATTAAGACAAATGTTGCTTTTAATCAATCTCTAAATAAAAAATAAAACAGCTTTATTACTTGCAGGTATACTCAAGATCAATTAATTAATTAATTAATTTACATTTTCACCTCTAGAACTTTGCTCATTTCACACATGTCATAATAAAATGAAAGCTTTGAAAATTGCTGAAGTAGTACACACACACAAAAAAAAGAAAAACTTAATTGATTGTAAATATCACTCAATTCTCTTTCCTAGCTTTAATTATAGCTAAAACAAGGTCTCAGAATGATTCCAACAGGTATGCTTCTATTACTATTATAATACATTGCAATCACCAAAATATTGAACAGTATACACGGCAGGACTAACTATTACTATTGTGTAACTAAGACTTTGTTTGTGAAATTACCTCTTTCAGATTAGACTGTCCAGCAGGTAACACATTTCTGAGTCGATCAGCATTTAAACTTAAAGATGGCTGTCTGAAAAAAAGGAGAGAATAAAATGGAAACACTATAATAAACATTTGGAAAACATATAATATAAACTAAAATAAAGTCTATTCAATGTTTGTCTACATACCAACATAAATTTTTATCATCGACAGAAGCAATCTCTAAATCTTTATTTCAAAATTCGTCCCACAAATAATAATCCTATAGTAGAGGCAAAAAAGCTTTCATAGCTTCCAATCACCCTATTATAACTATAACCTGTACATAAAAGTTATAGGACGTGAACTCAGACCAGATCATGCCCTGCCACCATCGACTATATCTGTATCTGTAGAGTTCTCCAAAGTATCTCACAAACGAGCAATGCTTATGGAGGTGTGTGAGGCTTGGCACGCTCTGTAAGCCAAAAGAGCGGTTTTAAATTTGTCACAGTCCGAAAATGTTACTACTGAATTTGGGAGTTTGTTCCAGTCACGGATGGTTTGTGGTAGAAATGAATGTTTAACCACTGTCTAACCACTGCTTAGTTGATCACCAATTGAAGAGGTCAATGGAGCTATTATATATCTACCAATTAATTGAAATGTTTCTATTACCACACCATTGGCTTCAGCAGGACTCTATTTATTTTATCTCCTAATGCTATACATTTGACATTTCATACACACTACTAACCGTCACTACTGATGATAAAGTTAAAGTATTGACTTTCATTATGATAGAAGTAAAAAAATTATGTCCAAAACATTGCATTAAAAATGTAAGTCTATTAAAAACATGTTATAAGTTGTTTTAAATGGAACTAAACTTGAAGTGAATCGCTACATTACTATAAATCATAAATCAAACAATGATAAATGATCAATGATAGTTGAGGTAAAGTGAACAAATACTCACAAGACGGACCCCTGTCTCAACGGTCGTACTTTGATGATCTGGTTTAATCTTTGTTCAAGCCTGTGCACCTCATTTTCAGGAAAGCATTTGGACCGAACAAGCTTTACGATCTGCAACAAAAATAATTATCAATTTTTCTTCTATTATTAGAGTTCTGTGCGTTAGAGTTAGTCTCAGTTAGGGTGGACACACAGCAGTGGAGATCACACCATCTCGTCCTCCTAGCTTCCCTTTTTGGGCATTAGCATTTATTCTATAGGGAAAGTATTAGAGTAGAGGCGTCGAGAAAGGCCGCCTTTTTTCTCGCCCAGACCCGTGGTGCTTGATCTAAGCGCTGCGCTTAGATTGAGCCTCAAAAAGTGCTACCTAGCTCGCCATAGAAGAAGTGTTCACCGTCGACCGGAAATGGCAAAGCCCAGTGTCTTGAGCTGGACATAGGTGAAGGAGTTTAGGTTTAGAACATATGGAGAGTTCAATGGGGTCACGTGACCGTGAATATTTGACTTGTTCTAACGTTCTTGACATAGGTCAATAACTAGTAATTGGAGAGAAAATCTAAAAACAGATTCAGAATCAGCGACCCAAAATTAACAAAGCCCATGCGTAGAGATGCTGAAAAAATGCATAATAGACAATTTTTTATTTTTTTTAAACATTACGGACGACTTGTTGACATGTTGGTTGTCAAGCGTGCGAGTTCCAACTCACTTCCACCTCTGCCTGCAGTAGGCACCAGGTAGCCCTTTTTCCTCCTGGTTTTATGAACATTTTGTTGATTGTGGGTCATACTTTTGTCTCCCTGATGCAGCAGGTCAGTAGAATTGTGGTCTGCAGTCCTTTACATTTACTATATAGGGGTTGTCCAGTTTGCGACAAGTATAAGTCACTGGTTTGACTCTCTATTGATGTAAACTATTCTGTGTGATCCGGTTTTCTAGCGACATCATAAAAATAAGATATTTCATGACAGTCAGATACTCTTTTGCAAGCAAAGAGCTACATGTCCGTTATTTGTTTGTTTTGAAGAGAGACCAAGCATAATCATGACCACACACTGCTAGAAAGGGCACTGTCAGACCACAAGTTGAGAGCAGCCACCCATATTTGTGACTCATAGTAAACATAAGCAAAATTCAGAGAGCATGAGATCCCAGGTTTGAATCCTGGCAGAAGCTACCGATGTAGAGTGCTTGGGAAAGACATTTTACACAATTTGTCTTCACTTGACACAGGTGTGAATAATCTGGCTACAGGCAGAGAAAGATATGGTCAACAAGATTTGCCTTACAGACTGCTCCCCATGGAGGACATTGAATGATACAGCCTGATGGGGGATAAATGACGTCAAGTCTGTGAGCCTGTACTTGTACAGGGTTACTGTTGACAGGGACTATTAACCATTTTTCTCAGTTATAATTTTTTGTTCAAACTAAGTGACTATTCATATACATGAATAGCCTGCCTGGAGTCAAGGGACTATTTGCCAACCATGCACTTCAATAATTCTAATACGAGGATTCCATTCAATCATATTTGATAAATATCATATCAATTGCACTCTTTGTCCATAATCAAATAAAGTAAAGTCCTTTAGAGCCATGAGGCCCATAGAGCCGGTGCTTATCCCGGTTTCCGTAGCGAGAAGATGACTGAGTGACAATATGTCACCCTTCTGGATAGGACGCTGGTCTATCGCAGATTACTTCCCCAGCTGTAAGCTGGTA
>JARFNW010141629.1:0-10311 GCA_031763155.1 Dirona albolineata | reverse complement strand
TCTGTCTCCCTCTCCCTCCCTCCCCCCTCCTCTCTCTCCCTCCCCCCCCCCCTCTCTCTCTCTCCGGAGAGTGCCTAGAAGCTAAACAAGCTTCTATGTTATCGACATTCCTCAAATTAATTTTGTCCTGGCATTTCAAAAATGTTATTATTATAATTATGTTTATTCAGTACCAGTACTATGTGGTTTCTAACATCAAAACCACCTCCATTCACCAGACTTGGCCTGCCCAGTTTGTATAATGATTCACCAAGAGCCACTCCTATTGGGTATCGCGTTCTCCCGCCGACCACAATAAATTATCGCACTGGTCGATTCGGGTGTTAGCGATACGGGTTTCAAAGGGTGTTGGTATATCATAGCGGGTGTGGTGGTGTAATGCTATGCGTGTTTGCCTAATCGGGTGTAGCGTTACGTTCGAGCCTGTTTGAACCCATTGGATATGGGATTAGGTAGGTAGGTATGTATGTACTACTGTTATACTAGCCAAGGACTCGATCAACGCAGTTTAATACGCGGGCGGATAAGAATTTCCCCAGCGAGGTAAAAGAATGAGTGTAGTGTTATTTGCTTAATTCAACGCTTCACGGTTTACGGGGGAAAAGGGATGGTGTGGGTTGCTAAAGGTCACATATTTGGGTTTTTATGGAAAATGTTGATGATGATGATGATTATAGTATTACTATTATTGCTCTCAGTTTTATGGGGAATTTTTGTGTGTGAACGTACGGGATGGTCAAAGCTGCTTTGCACTAACTAGACCGCGCTATCGTTGTCTGGGTCGACTTATTAAAACGCCTTAGAATATGAAAATAGGAGCGGTGATCTTGGTGGAAAATCTATAGGGCCTAGTACGTATTGCCTGATACAGCTGTGTATAATAACTCTAAATTATATTGGTGATTGGATGAGGGATGCAAGCAAAATAAAAGTTGAAAATTGTGTAGCTCCAAGTGTTAATTAAACAAGTAACAAAACAAATAATGTTTCGGGTTTCCCCTTCATCAGCTACCAAGCACATAAAACGTTGAAACACAAGCCGGTAGGGTGATCTCGAGCTGTCAGTATCAGTTTGTGTGTTCTTGGGGACGTCGAATGACATACATTGTAATAAAACATATTATGTGGGATGTTAAAACTGAATAGGCATGTTTAAAAAAAATTTGGCTGGCGTTTGAAAACCTCGAATTTTTTTTTTACCGGGCGGCTAGAGGGTTAAAACTCGTCATGTTGCATTCTGGGGTATCGATGATAGACCGGGGGTCTAGTTAATAACAAAGCACGACTCGTCATCAACCATCACGGTCTAATAAATAAGTCGGAAGAAGAGTTTATGACGACTTAACCGCGCATGTGCAGGGGTATCCATTACGGTAATAGTTTATAATCATCCATGCCCTTTGCGCATGCTCTCTTGGATGACCAGGACGGACCGTTGTTCCGGTTAATGACTGCAGCAGCACCCTCAGATGTTGGGTAGGGTTTCTGGTACTCGATACACTTCATGTCAAACACACACGAGTAATTGGCGATAAGGCGGACGATTACTGTCCCGTATTTATTGGTAATGAGTCAGCGGACTACTTTGATCCCCGCATCTGTACTGTCTGACCCCTGGTGGTTTTTATTGCATTTTAGAAAGGGGAGATAATGTATTTTAACATGTCTTCGTAGTCTGCATGCAGGTTTTTGTGATGGTGATGGTGGGATTGAGATTTGCTGCAAACAAGATGCATTGATTTACTATTATGAGGCTTTGATAGAGTATAAAATATATTATTATTATTCATTGCTGTCGTCGGTCTCCAAAATTCTATGATATATTATATTTAGATTTTCCAAACTTTCACAATGCTTATTAAAACATGACGTGACAGAGGGTGTTATTAAGAAAAAGGCAAAAGGGGGAGTGATCGTGGTGATGGGGTTGGGGATGGGAGCGTAAAACTGATATAAATGTACCTTTTACGACCACCATTACATACCACAACCACCACCACCAACTCATGTCATCACTAATACCTACCACAACTACCACCACCCACTCATGTCATCACTAATGCCTACCGTGCACATCATACAACACCACTATTTGTTGTTCAACCACAACATTTACCACACACCACCATAACAACACACACACACACACACAAACACATACTACCATTCCGTCTATTTACAAACGATTCCCACACACCCAACAGCCTTTCCTCACTCCACCCCTCCCACTCCTCCCACCCCTACCACCCCCGCCCCGCCCACCCCACCCCCTGCCTTCCAAACTGACATGATGTACTCATCTCTCTCACCGATCCCGTCGGGAAATTCTGTAATTCACTCATTCCCTTCTAATCGCCATTACATCACACTCATATACTTACATACCTGTGTTTGCTTACATGGGTCTCAATGCTCAATTGGTTTATCTAACATCTGGCACTGTTAAAACAAACCCGTTTTAAGTCATGAACGTAGCACTAGGGTGTTGTCTTGTCCCTTATCTCAACTCATTCTCCAAAACGACATTTTAAATTTGAAATATTTCATGCTTTACATTTTACCGTTTGATTTTGTCATATTATAGCAATGTAATTTAATGCTTAAAGTCAGATATCGTCATAAGGTAAACACAGTTAAAACGTCTTTACCAGGTGTACAAAATGTGATTATGGAGACGAATTCATAAAACTAGAAATATTAGGATTCTGTCGATAATTTAAGAAAAACAAAAACAAGAACAGAAATCAAACAAAAAATATAAAAACAACCATGTTTTTATGTTTATGAACTGGGTCAAACTATCAACAAGACCTATAACTTAAGAATTGAAGTCTACAAGATCAGAATCCGCCTTAGAAGAAGAAAAAAAAGAGAAAAAAAAAGACACAAAGCGGTGCGTGCGCGTTACTTAGATCAAGTGAGCTCCCAATCGCGACATTTCGGCATCCAGACTGGCCTAAGTGGTTGGGAAGATGGCGTCCTCGATAAGGGGATTCCCCAATTAGATGGCCGCGATAATTACCCGCTATCCGATCCCCTTGAAAACGCCGCAAGACTCGATAGTTGCGTTCGGTAACGACTTACCTACCCGTGACGTCACTAAGCGTGTTTACCCAGCTGTTCCCGACACGTCATCAACGCGTAATGAAGACAAGGGCGATACCTTGCTGTGGCTGGATGAGTTCGTTCCTTCTCCCCAGTGTTTGGACATGATGATGATAATAATAATAGTAATGGTATTACTGTATATATCTACCGTTAGGGAAAGTTGAGGGAATAGTTGGTGATCGTTAAGTTGTAAGCGAGCGATGAGATGTTGAAGAGTGATGAGTGATGAGTACCCCTGTGCGGGTCTTTGCGTGCAGGTCGTGTCCCCTTTTTCTTGTAACTCCACCTTCTGAGCACTGTGGGGTTGATGCATTATTTATAATTTATTGGTCAAAGACCTCATTCCCCAAGTTAAATTCACGAATTATTCATTCATTGTTTCAACATCGTCATCATCATCATCACCATCGCCATCAACATGTAGTCATCGTCGTCGTCATCACCACCACCATCAATACAACCACCACCATCATCATCACCACCACCAACACAACCACCATCAATCAACATCACCATCTACCACAACCACCAAATCCAATAATCCGGGACCAAAATCTCTAATCTGTCCATTACAATCCCTACGACTACACAAATGACATGGTCACACCTCGCCTGCCCAGAGTCTGACCTGAATGGAAATTATTTACAAGCATACCAAACCCACTCCAAGAAAACCCTTATCTAACACCCCCCCCCCCCCTTTAACCCCCACCCCCTTAAACTCCCAACTATATTATTATTATTTTTAAACCCTTACTATTCCGTACGTGACAAACTGACACGACACAAGGATTCAACTAGGAGCTACAACTTCGTGTGGATTTGCTAACTCAAACTCTAACAGTCGTACATGACTATTTATTATAACAACAACCACAACAGCGTACGCGTGTGCGTGAGTGTGTGTGTGTGTGTGTGTGTTTGTGTGTGTGTGTGTGGGAGAGAGAGAGAGAGAGAGAGAGAGAGGGTGGGGGGGGGAGAGAGCGTATTAAGTGCGTTTTAGTATATGTGTGTGTGTGAGTGCGTGTGTGAGCGTGTGTGCGTTTGAGTGTGAGTGTGTGTGTGAGTGTGTGCGCGTTTGAGTGTGTGTGTGTGTGTGTGTGTGTGTGTGTGTGTGTCTATGTGTGTGTTCATTTGTGTGTGCGAGTTTGTCTGTGTGTGCGTGTATTTGAGTGTGTCTGTATGTGCGTGCGTCGTGAACGCTCACATGAGAAACACAGCTAGTAGCTAGCTAGGAGAGTATTCGAAAAGAACACAACAAAAGTTCCCAGTACTTTCCTCCATCCGCAATCCCACCGTAATCTCTCGAACGTGAATTTTGTCCCATGAGAGAGATGCTACGTGCTTTTCCCCCCTCCTGTCATACAACTCGGTGTCAAACCCAACTCAAATAACGTGCGCGTATGCTGCGACTGCTCTCCTAATTCTGAAAAGAAACAAAAAGTATTTTAAAATCTGAGGTTGGGTCTACAGAAAAAAGGGGGGTGGGGTGAGGGGGGGGGAGGGTAGGTCAGTGTTGAAATATGAGTTAAAGCTGATTATGTTTAAAGCCCGTTTTGTGTTTGGTTGGAGGACGCTGCTTGTAGGATCGGAGTATCCTGATGTTTCTTTCTTCGATTTAAACTCAGCTCTTTCTGTGCTGTGTTATTTTTTAGCGATGTTCGACTATACGACTTACGGTGTCTCGATTGTTTATTTAACGTATTAATGCAATTGCCCAGCCCAGTGCTCAGCCCTTAAGAGTGCACGGTGAACCAGAAGTAATCATTTATATATATTTTTTTTAAGTCGTCCACTTTGATGGTGCGTTGTTGAGTTGGTCTTGCTTCCATTTTTACTTAAGGTCGCCTTTGTCGTATTATTATAATAATAATATTATCAAGTAAATAAAACCGATTTTTTTCTTTTCTTCTTTCTCTCTTTCCTACCAGATTATGACCGGCATTGAGATGAGGAACTTCGAGTCACCGTTCGACCCGGACGACGCCGAGATGTCGGCGCAAGAACGTCTGTTGTACAACAACAACTACCAGAACCAGCACCAGCACGGTGGTAGCTCACCCATGATGGTCAACCATCCGAACGGACAGGTCGGGCAGGACGAAAACCACTACCAGATACCCTACGCCCACCTCCAACAAAACCAACCTCATCCTTACCTCACCCAACACCAGCAGCAACAGCTGCCGCTTCACCAGCAATCCCAACATTTACATTATCACGATTTATACAACAGCAACGACCTCCTGAATCTTCACCAGCAGCAGCAACAGCAGCAACAGCAGGGAGGAGGTCACTCTTCCGTCAATGGCGGCAGTAGCAACGGGTACGGCGTCGGTGGTTACCGTGACAAGTATAGCCTGGCGTACCCTGTGAGGGAGGAGAATGCCTGGAGGCATAACAACCGGTCTCAGCACGGTGGGTCTGGGAAGGTTTATCGATCTCGGAAGAAATTCTGGTGGATGGCTATGATTTTCATCTTGCTTCTTATCATCCTGGCCGGGGCTGTGGTCATCGCTATTTATTTCACCGTGTTGAGGAAAGACCCGGAAGCCCAGGCGACCGTCACGGCTGTGCAAAATGGAGACAGTGGTGATCATGGCGGTGCGTATGACGATAATGATGATGATGATGATGATGTCGATGACAGTGATTATAATACCAATAATGGCGCGGGCGGTTCTTATAATAACGTGACAGTCGGAACTGATTCTGGTTATGGTATTGACATGCCACCGGACACCTCGCCGTCCCGACCAGCCTACTCAGTCCCGCCGACAAGCTCGGATCGTGATTTCTACCCGGATTTCGTCAACGTCAAAGTCCAAAAATTCGACGCTTACTGGCATCCTGGTGATTCTCGACTTTTCTCGGCCGTCTTGACCAACGGGACTGTTATCCAGGCGTTCGGGCCCAAGAAAAGTGACGGGACGGCAAAGTCCATCTACTCGCTCAGCATCACGGACATGGACGGGGTGACCAAGTCTGTTCGGTTCTTGGGTCAGCCGAATTTAGCCTCGGTCATTTTGCCTACCGGGGTCATCGTCAACTACGACTGGTCATCCAACAATCTGGACATGGAGGTCAAAATCTTCGAGCCCCGCATGGGTCACGGTCGTGGACCGATCTCCCACTTGGCTCTCGTGGAAGTTGGAGTCCAATCGTATCTTCTCCGGCAAATCTCCAAGGTCATGGCCGATGCCCAAAATCGTCGCGGACGTCCTCAGGCTGGCAACCGCCCAGGGAGCACCAAGTGCTTTTCTCGCTTCCCCATCATGGTGACCAAATGTGGAGGTCAGTATCCTTACGACGGGGCTTTCGTGATCGGGGAGATCACCGGGATTGACAAACCGATCACCATGTCTGCTCTCCCTTGGCCCAAGGAACCGGATCCCTGTTACACGCACACCAACGGTCCCGTATCCAACTACTACCTCCCACTTCCGGGTCACGTGGATAATGACAACGCTACTATGATCAAAGACGCTTACGCCGCTTCCTCGGCCGGCCTCTTCACCAACCTGTGCAACATCATGAACGACCAGGTGTACAAGGGACGTCACGCCCTCTGCTCCGACATCGCCAACAAAGTGATGAAAGCGCTGAGCCGCCAACAGCTGCCGAACATCGTGTACGACAGTTGCAGCACCGTCATCAACTCCCTTCACGTCGCCTGCGCGGCCATTTCTGGAATATCCGCGGCTGACAACATGCCGTCTCTCACTGAAAACGGCCTCCTGCGGAGCTTGTCCCGACGCTTGTCCGACAGTTTCCCACCGGGCTTGCCAAAGCAGGTGGACCTCAAGGCCCACGCCTTCTGTCCCTCGTCTTTTCCTCTCAGCTCGTACGAGTCCACCGTCGGGATCCAGACGATTCGTGGAAACGTGGTGGAGGATGTCATCCACATCAACTGTCCCGACTTCCCGGAAGTCACGTACGTGGATCTTCACCATCTTCTGACAACTTCCGCTGTCATGTCCTCCGAGAGCAGCTTCGACGTCGTCAAGCACAAAATGCGCGTTTGCTCCATCTGCGCTTTCGAAAAAGAGGTCAGTGCCCAGGTCGTTTCGGACGAAATGCTGTGCAACAACACATGCGCGAGGGCTAACGTTATGGAGCAGATTCCCGGCTTCTACAACAAAGAGGAGAGGCAGTTTGTCGACCAGGATAGCGTGTACTGTCACGAGTTTCTGACCTCCGTTGAGAATCGAATGGAACCCATCGGCAAGAGGTGCCTCGGGAACTGCATGTCCCACCTTCACGTCCAGTTTAAGATTGAAGACCCCAAGACCAAGACGGTTTACTATGATCAGACGGTGCAGTGTTCAGAGCACAGAGGACATTCGTGTAAAATGAAGTTTGGACACTGATGATGGTAATTGGATTTGAACACCGGAGATTTTATTGATGACGCGTAATTTAACGAAGAAGCTCTTGAGTTTTATTCACGATATACCTCATTCAGGCAGGGGCGAAATTATGGTGCGATGATGATGATGATGATGATGATGATGATGATGATGATGATGATGATGATGATGATGTCCTTGTCCTACCTCTCGCGTCCTTGCAGCAATATGATCATGTTGATACAACGACAAATGGACGACATCCGCCAATACTTGGAAAAGAATATCGGTGTTGTTTTTAGTGAGTCTGTGAGTCATCGCACCAAACTTGTTGTCATGTCATCACGGAATGAGGTGAATACCAAACGTCCTGTCCTTTCTTGGTGGCGCCATGACGTATTCCAATAAACGGATCATGAAGCCGGACAGAGCAAAGACAACTGCGATAATATGGTCATGCAATGATCTTAATGATACGACGTTAACATTTATTGGACAAATCGATTCATGATGATCATAGACAAATCGATTCATGATGATCATAGACAAATCGATTCATGATGATCATAGACAAATCATTATGCAATCGGGTGTCAGTTTGTAAAAACATCGCACAAATTATTATAATCCTCAGGATTATGAAAGAAAACCCCGAGAGATTACAATCCAGGCAGGGATGTGAATAGGAATATTATGAATCTGAATATTTGACCACTTTGAATTGTCTCGAAGAAGGATGCATTATTATAATGTAATGAAGACAATCCACCTGGAGCAATTCAATTCAAATCGCCTAAAAACTACAAACCTAACCGTGACTGGAAAAAAATTAATTGATTTCACGTTTGACAAATTCCGTATATTATTACATGAATGACCCCTTCCGCGGGGTCGAGTTCTTTATTGACCGGAAATCATGACTACACCCAACTCCCAAACTCCAAAGAGCTGATGAGTTTGGTCAAGCATTCCTTTGTGAAGACTGGACTTCGTTTCTTTGTGGATGATATGATAATGACATTGTATAGTCCCTACTTAGCCAGTGTCCTTCAACTTACTCAAACTGAGTCAACAAAGAACGAAAACAGTCTAATATTATTATAACGAAAATTGAATGAATCTTTTTTTCAAAACTGTGAATGATGGATCTACTGACCTCATCACCATCGCCGGCCACCACCACCACCACCACCAACAATAAAAACGAAATTTTTGCGGAAGGGTTGGAATTACCATTTTGTGTACAATGGAAGCGGTAAAACATACAACAAATTGTGTTGTATTAAGTATAATATTTTTCAATATATTAACCCTCATCCAAAACACTTGTAGAAAGATCACTCCCTTGATTCCCTGGGAAAAGTATCATGATTCCTGATATTGCTGTGGTCGTGTAGCTAGATCTATAAGTATTATCAATACATACTTGCCTAGACTACTTTCTCAGTGTCCCTTCCTTGTGCAGTGTGTCCAATTTGAATACAATTCTGTAGGATGTAAAGACAACATTAATTGTCAAACAAAAAAATGGCAGCGTGGTGGATGAGACGAATTGATGGATAAGATGATGATGATAATGATAATGATGATGATGATGATGACTAATTGTGTCGCTTGTATTTCGTTGGAATTATGATTTATTTGTGACGATGGTTTGGGATATTATCACACTAGACTCCTTCCCTGATGATTATTAGTCTTTTTTATTATTGTTATTATTATCTATTTTTTTTTTTTTTATTTTATTTTTTTTTAAATTATTTTCTTAAATTTTGTTATTAAAAAAAATAATAATTTATCATTACTTTAAATCTTTCTTTTTTTAAAATCAGCATCATCATTATTACATTTATATTTCTGTTCATTTATTATGATTATGAACACAGTTGAATATTATTATTATTATTGTTCATAGTGTTCAGTGTTTAAATTCTCCATTTTAAGTTATTTGGTTTGAAGTTTTAAGAAATTATGAAATGCAACGACGATGAAGTTGCAAGAGTTAAATGATACAATGATTATGTCATTATAAATATTATTATCCCCCTTGTTTATGTTATATAGACGGGACAAACATTATCATACGGGAGGATAAAAAAACCCGACAAACTTTTAAGTCCAACACCACACATCTTCCATTGTGTGACGGACAAAATAGCTATGTTATAATTATTACTTTTATTATTATGGGATGTCTTTATAACTTATGGCGAATGTATTCTCCAGTGTGTATGCGGCGATTGGTTTGCATACAGTACAACCATGATACAAGTACGACAAGCGTTGTGAATTTGGATTTTTTAATTTTAATTTGGCGGTGAAATAATATTATATAATTATTATAAGTGATGCAGCAAGCAGGCTAGAATGTGACATTGTCATGTTAGCTGGTACAGATTGAGAACGAGGCTGATGAATGACACTGCGGGTGAATCTTTTGGAGTGACAAAATCATCCTCGAAGGGTCAATCCCACGATGTCTATTATTGTAGATAAATGATGATGATTTGATTATTTTGATGAAATGTAATGATTTGGGTGATTTAGTTTGTTTACATTGCTGTTGTCATATTGAGAACCATCACTACTATACTATAAATCATTACCATCACCATCACCATCGTCGACTTCGTTGTCACCATCATGATCATCATCATCATCATCATCATCATCATCACCATCATTATCATCATCATCTTCATCATCATCGCCATCGTCATCGTCATCGTCATCTTCATCATCATCATCATCATCATCACCACCACCACCACCATCACCATCACCATCACCATCACCATCATCATCATCATCATCATCATCACCATCATCATCATCATCATCATCATCATCATCA
>JARFNW010141628.1:0-19781 GCA_031763155.1 Dirona albolineata | reverse complement strand
GTGTGAAGAATGAGTTTATATAAAAATCCAATTTATAAACTTCATGATGTCTTCAAGGTTAGCATCTAGTCTTTTTGACAGCAGTGCCTCAGCCTCAGTGGGTGACAGTTTCTGGAATTCCTCTATTCGGATCTCCCTTGGTTGCCGGCCATAGCTAGATTTTCGTCCATCTTCAAAAGCTTGTAAAAATTCACTGTACTTAATTCGACTTCTGTCAGATGGAAGTCCAAGTCTGTAAAGAATTTGAGAGATGAAATAAAAATAATAAAGTTGTAAAATTTCTTACACATCAAACGCATGTTTTTAGTTTGTTTATTAAATTTTATGTGATAGTGTGATAGGATGCTTTGTGGTGTTGCTGCTATTCTGAGTCAGCATAATAAATTACAGAAATGGTGGGAGTTCTGCATATTTAAGTTTTTGGGCAGTGGAAGCAATAGAACCGCTCTGGGCCGTCTCGCGACGATCATCGAATTTCACCTCTCCCGCCGCGGTACGAATGCCCCTGGCCATCCCTTTCAATCATTACCTCCATCCCTGAGACCGGCCGAACGGGACGGCGTCCTGTTCCATCATTCCATGCGCGGTTAATCAAAGTGTAACATAACCACTGTGCTTTCATCTTATTGTGATGTATCTTTTGCACTGGCCTTTACAATTTACAATGCTTTTGCAAGTTATGCGAATATCATCATATTTTTCAAATGTCAAAATTACATACTTTTTTTTAACCCTATAACTGCTGATGGTATTTTAACTGCTGGGGGTATTTTAATAACTAGAGAGTATGTTTTTAGATTGGCATTAGTCTTCCCCAAAAACAATGACTTGTAAAACATACAAGCATGTTTTCGCAAAGTGAGCAAAATCAATTCAAGCATAATTATAATTCCTCTTCTGTGCCTTGAGAAAGAGGCTACTCTTTTTGTCTGGATTGGAATCATATCGTTAAAAAAAAGAATTCCATGACTGAAAGTGCTAAATGGTAACAAACTTACCTATCCATTAATGAAAAGAACTCGTCATCATTGATATAGAAGTTTTGTTCAATCAAAACCTTCTGAATATCATCGGGCGACAAAGAACCAACTTTCTTAGAATCATACTTTTGGAAGGCCGAGTGGAAATCAGCATAGCTGTCTCGTATTTTATCTCTGAAAAAAAAAAAGAAACAAAATGAGTGAAAAAATTACAAGGACAGATTATTGATTTTTGTATAATACAGAGATGCAGTGAATCTATTATTACATCTTTCATTCTGATTCTTCAAATTAGCCTAGAGTTCAAACAAAATACATCAACTAGCTGATTAAAGCCAATTTTTCTTATCATTGTGTTCAGAAGCGTATGTAAATCAGAGGACATAATCAAATGACAAATTTGAGAGATGGAAGAAAAAAACTTGTTACTGTTACCGTTTTACTTAAATCAAGTTAAGTTGTTTTCATTAAATTCATCTAGCATATTAATATTATTAAAGTCTAAAAATTAAGTAAATATCAGCTTTGCTTTCATTGCCCCAAAGATCCTTAACATTTAAATAACAAAAAAGTTTTTTACCTCAACTGTCTTTCAACCATGATTGCTGGCATGTTCGTAGTTAGGTTGGCTTGGTTCCATGTAATATCCTCGTGACGTTCTTGTTGCAAGCGATTGTGATCCTCCAAGAAGCTATAATTGCCTTTAATTATGTTGTTACTAAGACCTTCTTCATCTCCTGGGGCATATTCTGGTGCCCCAAGGTTTTGGAGGAAATCTTGATGTGAGATGAATCCTTTATTGCTTGTGTCATACCTTGATTAATAGAAAAATACCACTTTAATTTGGTAGATTCAATGAAAAGCATGAAAATATACAGAGGCAATCTAATATAAATGAGGAGACATATTTTGTAGCACTGATTAACTTGTAACTTATACTTGTTTTGGTGACATCCCTTAATTCACAGAAAAAAAATATTGCTTTCATTTAGTAAACTAATATAAATTATGTGTTGTTTCATTAGGTAAAAAATGCACTATAGTAAGAAAGACAAGAAACTTAACTTGATAGGTGAGGAAGTTTTACTGAACAACATTAAACTAATGAATTGTTCAAATTTACGTAAGGTACCTTGTAAGACTATAATGATATCGTGTATTTAATTTTAATTAACATTCTGAATATGAATAAAATTGCCCAAGTGGATTTGAAATCACATTCAGGCATTTTGGCTTTTGACATACCTAGACCACAGCTTTTTGAATTCATCGGCATTCACAGTAAGATTAAATTTCAGTAAAGCCTCTTTCAATTCTCTTTTTGTGATAATACCATTGCCTTTGCTATCCAATGTTCTGAATGCCTAAGGGAAAAAAATGAAGCATTACTTAAACATGAATACTTACATTGAACACACTAAGTACCATAACTGAAGGCAAAATACGCAGCACAATATTCACATGTCAACAAACTGTGATTTTGAGAATTATTTGATGAACTAGAAGACAAAATTGCGAGACAGTGATAGCAAAGATAGTAATAATGACCTGCAGAAGCTAAAGATACATGCTCATAGCTTGAAAATTTTCTAATGCATCTTTATTTTGCAAGATGGATGTATTTCCACAGAGCAAAACATCTTATTGTATTTGAGTTCCAATGACCTCAAAATATGTCAATTAATTTACATTAATATCATTTTCACATTCACAGTTTAAGCCATACCATGAAATTGATTGAAATCTATAATAAAAATAACACTGAAACAAATGTTGAAATTGACCGTTTCAGTTCACTTTATGAATTTGATTATAAAACAAAACTTTGTTACAGAAAAAGGAATAACTTACTAGCGACAAGTCTTTCCACTGCCTGTATGCCTTCTGGGCCAACATGCTGTGAGCCTCTTCTGCCGTCAGTGGTTTGTTATCATAAGTTTGATTGTATCTGGTGTAAAAAGAATAAATGACAAAAACAGAATTCAAATAAACAAACCATTGAGATCAACATTTCGTCATTCAAAGATAAAATAACACAAGGGAAACTGTTGTCGTGAATAACACGGCACAATGATATTTATCCTCATCATCTTTAATCAAATCTCTTTTCTATTTCAATGTAAACTGTATAATCTTAAACTTTACTTTAACAACTTTAACAACACAAGGGTCTTGTTGTCGAAGCTTATCACAAAACTGATATTCATTAAAAAATTCTCTTTTTGTTATGGAACAAGTTCAACATTAAATGGGGGCCCTCTAAGGCAAGGTTGAAAATGGGTGAAAAATGTTTAAGGACAATAGGTCAATTACAAAATGTTGGTCATCTGGTCAACCAAGACAGGTTCACTCAGCTGCCAATGTGCGCATAGTGCATTGCAAAATATTTGCAGTAGTCAATCCCGAAACTTCAATGAGAAAAAAGACCCAGAAAATAATAGTTGGAATTTCCAGAGGAAGTGTTGGTTGCATACTGAGGTATGATCTAGAACTAAGACTGTGTTGCATACCCATTAAACAGAAAGTCACTGACTGTGAAATCATTTTAGGATAAAAATATAGTCTCATTTTGCGGCACGTTTTGATTTGTCCATTTTTGGCGGATGTTTGCGATCTTTAATAACTTTTTCATCTTTTTATCAAATGATCCGGTTTTTGGCAGGCACAACATGCATTAAGCTATCTGTATTCTTACAAAATTTTGTTGATTTTGGTACATATTCAACTACGTTATAGCAAAATACGTAGGTTGCGCTCTTTCTGTGTCACCTGGTATTTCATTGCGTTGTGTAAAATTACTGATTAGGTTTCACAAAAGTTGATCTTAGTTAGCTCCCTTACCTGTGCACCGAGTTAAGCCACTTGTGTCCTTCTGCTGTATCTCTTTGTTCAAATTTGTCCAGAAATTCTAAGTAACTGATTCGACTCCCCTTAACGATGCCTAATTTTTGGCACAGCAGCTGGTATTCTGCATCTGATGTATATATCAAGAAGGAATCCAACATTCGTCTAAAACTTGATTTGTTCAAGCACCCTTGATGATGATCATCAAATTTGTAGAAGGCACCTCTTAAGTTCTGAAATCAGTTTAAAAAATGGAAAGTAATTAAAAGGCAAGAATTGCAAGGAGTGTGACTATTGGAAATATATTCTCTTAATTGTCATCCGTGATACACCTTTGTCTAAAATCTGTGATACACCTTTGTATGAAATCTGTGATACACCTTTGTATGAAATCTGTGATACACCTTTGTATAAAATATGTGATACACCTTTGTATAAAATATGTGATACACCTTTGCATAAAATATGTGATACACCTTTGTATAAAATCTGTGATACACCTTTGTATAAAATATGTGACACACCTTTGTATAAAAAATTATTTTATCTTTACTTCATCTATCCTAAATTAGAAAAAAGTTTTTCAAAAATCTGTTTCTATCACTTTTGATATCTTCACAAAGGGTTCTACTCATACATAACATGTTGTTTTTAATTGAATGCAAGGAAAAATGTTCATCAACTCATGAAAATCCACTTAAGTAACTGATGTTAAAAAATACTCATTATATATTGTTATCCATATGTTTGGTTTCGCTCCCCAAAATCCTATGCCCTCTTTACAAAATGCACATGTTTTAGAAAGACAAATTTCATCGACTAACCGTAAAATTTTCTCTCAGCTTTTGGCGTAATTTTGATTCTACTTCCAGGGCTGTCATGATGCGTTCGTCTCCTCGAATGGGGTTGACTTTATGGTTATCCATGTGTTTCACTACTCCCTCCCGAGATCCCTCTGGTCTCGGATCACCAAAGTTCATGATAAAGTCAATGTATTGCATATGTCCGTTGTGTACATGAAGTTTGGCCATCAGTTCTGTGAACTGTTCGTCTGACATTATGATGCCAAGCTCGCACAAAACCTGTGTAATGAAATTTAAGTTAAGATTTAAAGGGTAACAACAACAACAAATTGATTTGAAGATTATCAAGAAGCATACAAATCACACAACTGTTTTTGAGCATAGTCATGATATAGCATGACATAACCAAGTTAATAATAAAATCTACAAATTTCGACCACAGATCAGATAGAAAAAGTGACTGTTCTTCCAGAAATGATCTATGTGAATATCAGTTACCAATTTCTAATTCAGAAGAAAAAAAAAGAAAAAAAATTCTGTTTTGTTCAATTTCAAAATTTCTATTGAACATGAAATTTTACAACCATCTTGATATAGATAATGAATAATGATATACCTCTCTAAACTCCCTCTTTGTGATTTTTCCTTTGTTATTCTTGTCATATCTCAAGAATGCTTTCCGTAAGACAGGAGACAACAATGTCATTTTGTCTTTAAATCTTGCAATGACTTCATCAGCTGACATTTGACTGGTCCTGTAGCACTGGGACATGGCCATGTTGTTATGTCTGTAGAATGAAATAGTCAAATCCTTTTATAGCAGTGCATGTGTACATTTCAATCATTTATAACAAGATGCGGATAGTAAATACAATAGTAATAATAGCGACTTGCTGAAGCTATGTAGACTTGAGTGAAAATTAGAGTATGTCAATTAGCTTCAATGATTGACGGTCCAAAACAGTGACGTTTGGACCAACAGACCTTTGTCCATTAGCCGATATTTAACCAAGCTGGGATAAATTAAACATACTGATGCAGATCAAGCATATCCGATCATCCAGATTCAAATAATTTCAGAATTGCAAATTATTGCCATTGATTTATATCTGATTCTATATGTACAAAAAACACTTGGTGCGAAGTGTGCACTAAACTGGAACCTAAGTAATGGCAATTTGACATGTAGTATCCGGAAATGAAACAGACGTTTTATTTTTCCATTCCTCTTTCTCCCTCTCTCTTTCCCTTTATTTTCCATCCATTCTTCTTCCTCCTATATATATAAATTTCACAAGCCAATCTAACCTGTTCATTAAATCTGCTTGGCGCGACATCTCAGCCTTTTTACTGCCGTCCATAATCTGAGAACTGAGTCCAACAACATCTCCTGGGCGGACATCTACACCAAGTTTGTCAAACAACTCCATGTAGTTTACCTTTCCCTCTTTGAAGTCTGAACATTTCATCACCAAACTGTGAGAGTCAAATGCAGAAAAAGCATTAAAGATAAGCGTAAAAAATAATGAAATATGCGTTTTTGAGGACATATCTTTCAAATAATAAAATGAATCTTCACAAAATGCAAACAGTATTTCAAAACATTCTCCCTCCTTCAAACTGTTTGGTTTTTTTCTATACACTAAATTCATGACATCATGAGGATAATAAAACTTTGGGTATCAATCCTAATATAGAGCAACTTCTAAATGAAAGTTTTGAATTTTACTGTTTCCTTACAACACCAATAACAATGCATGAATTATAAATGGGATACTATAACATCTATGATGCTTACGCCTTACACCGAAAGGTACAAAAGGTAAACACCGAAAGGTACAAAAGGTAAACACCGAAAGGTACAAAAGGTAAACACCGAAAGGTACAAAAGGTAAATTGAACAAGAAAGAAAGACATTATAACATCTACCTTTGAAAATGTTCATCCGATAGGGGCATCACTTGCTGATCAATGATCTTTTTCAGATTTCCTTTGGACAAATAGCCTAGTCCTTTCTTGTCGTAGTAACAGAGCCAATCAGATATATCCTTCCAGTAATATTCTATTTTCTCTCGTAGAATATCCTCAATCTGTTGATTCGATTATCGAAAAAATAAGATGAAGTTTCTGAATTTTGAGATTTCTTTTCTCATGATTCAAATTTTGCTATTAAAAGAAAAAGGAATATAAACGTGATCTATATTTTTAGTCTTTATTTAAGTAAAATCTTTAAGTTTCAGGTGATTTAACAAATTCAATTAAAGTGTTAAAATACATTCTAAAAGACAATCACTCAATCTCCTGCGTGATTAATGACAAGAGATGTCAATGACACTCACAAAATATGAAAAAGTTATGAATAATCGACGTATAGTATATAATGGCTCCTGTAAATAACAATAAACAGAGAACAAATGTTTCGTATTTCCCCTTTCTCAATGGTACATCTAACATATGGAGACACAAAATAAAAATGATGGATGCACTGGACTACGTATTTAATGGGTGAAAATAAAACAATGACCTCATCAGGAAAGTAAGACAATGTTGAAAATGATAGAGTTAAGCCGTGTCCAACTTACTGTCTCCCACGCTACTGTTGCTGGTTTTGGTACGTCGTTGTACTTGTGAACAGACTTCAGCCATTTGTGGCCTTCCTGGTGACATTCAACAAACCAGTGGAATTAACGGAATTGTTCTCCCCAAAAACGTTATATTGGGTATTGAGAATTGGTTTTTAAAAAATGATATTAATATAAGAATAATACTTACACACACCAATGCTCTTTGTTAAATTTCTATCTTTCTGTGTCATTATTGTAAAACGCCATAGAGCACTATTGACTGTTATTTGGATATGACGCTATAAAAATAATTTATTACTATCAATATTGTCATTAGATTAGAAGAAAGACTAAAATGTAATGCTATAAAAATAATTTCTAATTTATCACTTTTAATATTGTCATTAAATTTTAAAAAATTTTTAAATTTTTAAATCCCCCCCCCCCCCACCAAAAAAACACACATAAAAGCCCCAACACATACACACACACACACACACACACACGCAGTAGCATCATAATTGAAAAATCTAAACATAACCAATATCATTGTCAAGAACTTTCACATAAGTTATGTACAGTACAATGTACTAACAATAACAACAACAAAAAATGGTAAAATATACCCAATCATGTAGATCTTCTTACTTTTGTTTCTTTCTCTTCAAACAATCTCAGAAATGTATGGTAGTCCACTTTATTCCCTTGATTCAGCTCAATCCTCGTCATGAGCTCTTTGAACTGTTTGTCATCGAGATGAAATGTAAATTTTTCAACTAGTTCGCGGAATTCCTTTTTTGTCACCTTTCCGTCTCTATTCTGGAGGAATGGAATGAAAACAATCAGGATAATTATTTATATCATGAATATCATAACCTAAAAAAGGCAAATCAGAAATAAAATAAATAAATAAATTCCCTTTGTTTATACCAGGGCAAAATTTGTCTCAGGGTCTATGCCAAGGGTTACCATGAATAATCCAGGTGTCAGCCGCAGTGCAGTGCCGCAAAGTGGGATCAAGGTCTTTAGAAAAATCACAGGGCTTCCAGTCACCAGGATTCGAACCTGCCACCTGTGGAACCAAAGGCAAGTGACTTAATCACTGTGCCACCAGCCCACCTAATGAAACCCATTCCTGCAATGGTACCACTGCCACTCCTACCATTAGAGTCAATCATCTAAGTATAATATTTAACTATTGAGTTAATCTACCAATCTAAGCTCAAAATTTGAGTGTATGAGCTCGCCCAATAGGACAAGATTGTTAGAAAATTTTACCCGGCAACTTGACCTTGCTATTCCAGAAGTACCCTAAAAAAATAAAAATCCTAAGATTCCTTATTCACCATTGGAAAGTTGTCTGTCACAGTTTTTAAAACTCGCAATCTACACCATTTTCACCCTTTTTTTTGCCTAAACTCACAAGAGACATATCTCCGGGAAATGGAAAACCCAAGGAAACAGTTTTCACCTATTTTCCTTTGCTTTTAACTAAAAAGGCGAGCTGGCCGAGTGGTTAGGATGACAGACTCTCGTGGCAAAGGTCGTGGGTTCAAATCCTACCACCGACACTTCGTTGTAATTCTTGGGCAAGAAACTTTACTCCAATTGCCTCACTCGGTGTAAAAATGGGTACCAGCTTACAGCTGGGGAGGTAATCTGCGATAGACCATCATCCTATTCAGAAGGGTGATGCATTGTCACTCAGTCCGCTTCACGCTACGGAAACCGGGATAAGCACCGGCTCTATGGGCCTCAAGGCTCGAAAGGACTTTACTTTTTTTTTTACTTCTCGCGGCACCCTAATGTAACATCGCCTGGCATTCCTAAGAAGGAATAAAGATAATACAAACCTTATCCATTTGTAGAAAGGCTTCTTTCAAACTGTGGTAGTGTGATTGGACTCGTTTGTACAACTGCTTCCACATAGAGTCCCAGTCCACAACCTTCTGCGTCTCCATGATGGGATGAATTCTGTGATTAGGCCGAATGGGTAGAGTTTGACCGTTTCCAACCGTCACAGGATTTTGAAAGTTTTCTAAAAATATCTCCCAGGCAACACGCCCACTGGCCTTGACGCCGCACCTTGGAAACAATATAATAATAATGTATAGATAAGAAATCAAAATTCTCCAAAAGTGCAATCAATATTAGATAAAAAAGGGAATGTGTCAGAGGCTTCTGAGAGACAGGTCAAAACAGAACAAGTGACGTTTCAGTCTTTTCATTCCCTTTTTATCTATTTTTTATCCATTCTACCGACTGCTGTAAAAATATTATAATTCACCAAGTGAGCTCTTGTATTATCATTGTATTTTATATTTTGCATGATGTATATTGTGTATGTCAATCCCTGCTTTGTACCACAATAATGTGCCTGAAATTGACAAATAAAAATCATCTTATCTTATCTTATCTTGAACAACCTTGGCTTCCGTGTGTCTCTGTATATATTTTACTATCAATATTACACTTCATCAGATTGGCAAATAATAAATGAGATAAAGTCAATTAACACACATGTATAACTTGACTGCCCAGAAATGGCACTTCTCTCATTGAGTAACATGATTTTCACAATTTGAAATTCATTCTTTCGTTCACTGCTATCTTCCTTTCAGTCATCTGTTCCACTTATCATATCAATTATATACGATGAATGAAGCAATCCATGGTGGAAAAAAACAAATGAATGTAGAGCATTAAATATCAAATAGATTTCAGAAAGAATTAGTAGGCTGTCTAGTATGAAAAAAAAATGCTTCCTAATGGTTTCATGAAACAAGTTCACTTCAATATCTCACTTTTCCATCAGCTGCATAAAAAGCTGATCGGACATTGGCATTGCAAAACTGTGTAGAATGGACTTGAGGTCACCTATGGATACATATCCATCCAGTTGGGGGTCAAAGGTGATAAAAGCTTTTTTCAGTTTCAAGTAGTTCGTCTTCATCTGTTAAGAGAATAATTAGATTATTTGTAGATAACAGTTGTTTATTGAATTGTTAAGTCAAGCACCTCTGAGCTTTGTCGGATGGATTTAGACTCAATATAATTGCTTTATTATCAATAGTATCATTATCATCATCATCATCATCATCATCATCATCATCATCATCATCATCATTAAAGGAGGCCAGTGATGTTACTGAAGAAAAACAAAAGAATATAATAGACTTGAGGATAAATGTATGAGATACTGAACTCACCCTCTTTCGAAATTCATTCTCTATTTGATCAAAGGTGAGGGAGCGTAGTAATTTCTCATCCTCTTTCTGTTGACTCATCAAATGATCATTTACTCCCTTGCCAGGTTTTGTTGCTGTTATCTGAGGCCACTTGGAAGCTGAAATCAATATTTGAAGTGAATACTTCTGATGCATACTCTACAATCATATTAATCATTCAAGACATTTTGTTATTATATAAACTGGATAGGAATAAATCGTGTCAAATTCAAATATTTCAAATAGAAAAAACATAGTGAATACAAGAAGATAAAAAAGTATGAAATGCAGCAGGTTGGAATAAATCCAACTGTATTAATTAAGTGAATCATGATGTTGCAAAAAATATTATTTTCTTCACACCTCAGGTGACTAAAAGCAAATAATTCATTATATAAGCAATAATCAATCGCTCGAATGAATAAGTAATTTTGAACATTTTATTCATTATGTTTTCCAACTGTACCTCCTCCAGCACTGCTTGATTTATGAGCTTCTGAGCTATTTTTGAAATCAACCCCAAGTCTTTTCAAAAAGTCTCTGTAACTAACAAGACCTGTGTGGTGGAAGTCATAGCGCAGCCACAACCTGAAAGGAACAAGATGATTACGAATCAAATACAATAATAATAGTAATGGCAATGGCCTGCCGAAGAGTGAAAATTTAGAATAGAAAAGTAAATCAGCTTCAATGATTGACAGCTGTATTGTTTTTCACACACGTTGACCCATACACACACACAAACCCTAACTGAACAACAAACATTGTCTCATTAGCATTTTGGCACTCGGTGTGTGTTAGTGCTACTAGTGTGTATTAGTGCTACTAGTGTGTGTTAGTGCTACTAGTGTGTCCTCACCACTCTTTGCATTCAGGAAACAACCATAAAGGACAGATCCACGGATCTAATTTTAGCTAGTCAGTACATGGTTCTTCACAAAATAATCACGGGTCCCAGTTACTGGAAGGGTGTTGTCTTAGAGCTACTCTACAGACGCATGCTTACACACATTCCACAATTTGTTCCTTCACATTTAGTTACATTTAGTTTAAAAAAATAATCATGCCCAAAAACATGAAGAAAAAACAGCTCTGGAAACCTGCCTAAACGACCAACTGTTCAAAATGACCACCTGTAGCAATGATCATTTGTCATTAACCCCTTACTTTGTACTGACTTATATATATATACATATTTAAAGAAATCAAACTCCTCCTTTTCAAACCCATTCCATACCCACATCCAAATACAAATCATTGTCTTACTTTTCATATTGCTGATCTGTGAACTTGAAGCAATAGTTTTCTAGGACCCTTCTGAGTTCATGGCGCTGAATCTTTCCATCCATGTTATAGTCAAACAGTTGCAAGCCACGAACAACAGAACGAAGGTTGGCACTGACCTGATGAGATAACCGAGACATCTCAAAATTAGATAACACACAATGCTCAGTATTTTTAAATATTGAAAAGGATCATGCCATAAGAGCAAAAAAACAAAACAAAACATCTCATGAGATTTTCACCTTTGTACCCTTGTTTTTGTTATTTTCATCTCAACACAGGACTAATTTTTGCACATGATAATGAATCATAATGAATAGCAATTATATAGCGCTTATCCACGATCGTCACCATGCTATAAACGCTTTACAGCGGCACATTTTCCCCCTGGTATGCTCCGGTATCAGAATTTTAGTGTTGCTCTAACAGAGTATTCTGTTTCTTTGTAATAGACAAAGCATCGTTGGATTTAGTTGGATTATGGCTATGAATTGTCCAGGTCAGTAGTTTGTTATCTTCTCACATTTAACTGACGGTAAATAAGTAAAATTCAAATAAAAAACATTCTCACCCTGTCTCTTAGTAACTTCTCAATCATATCCATGTTCACTTCCCTCGGTGCTGGGGGACCAGATCTGAAATCAAAATCAAATAAAGCTGAAAACAACTGATCACTTTGTTAACACTATGTGCTTGATTTCAACGGGGGGGATAACGCTTTACAAATGTTATTCGTTCTTTATTATTATGTTCAAATAGAAGTATAAAAACAAGAGAGAGAACACTGCTATCAAATATTCTTGGACATTTAAATTTTATCCAGCAGTTGTTTGTACTGTCTACAATAATAATATGGTCTAATTGAATAGATAAAAATCTATAGCTGGCACTCCTAATTTTCTTTCTTTTTTTTACCCCACTTCAACTTCAGAAACAAAATTGAAAACTGCTATAACTATAACATTTTGTTCTGACATCTAACGAATATTTGAAATTAAACAATCAGTGATATTAATCTGTCATATTGAACACAAACCACTTACTCGAATAATTGAGGGAAAGAAAAGCAAAGATAGATATAGACAGAGAAAGAAAAACTGCCGGACAATGAACATAACTACATAGCTTTGCAGATAGATATGTCTCCATAGATTTTACATCATTTATCCCCCAGAGAGCACAAAGTAGAAACCACCAGTTAGGTGCATCATAACTAACATTCTTACAATATTGCCTGTTAGGCCCATCATACTAGCATTCTGACAAACACCTTTGCCTGTAGTCAGTTTGTCATTCACGTCTGAGACAAGTGAGGAAATCATGTAAAGAGTCTTTCCCAAGGACTCAACATTGAGCCTAGTGAGGCCAGGATACAAAATGAGGACTTTTTTAATAATCTCAAGTCCACTAGCCTATCACTTGACCACCAACAAATGTAGGGATATTTTATTTTTAAAATGGCAAATATACTTACCTAACATTCCTCACTTGACTTTTCGAATCACTTCCAAGGAACTTGTTCAAAAAGTCAACATATCTTACAGTTGTTCCTCCATTTCTCATGTCAATCTACCAAAATATAAAGATGTTATTCTAAAGTGCACAATATTAAACAATAATTTCCAACCCCCCCCCAAAAAAAATAAAAGATAAAATTTAACATGAATTTCTTGTGAAAATTTGTGTCTGAAAGGTCATTGCAGATCAAAAAATCTAATTAGTTTGTATGAATGGGTCGTAAAATTTAAAATATATAAAATTAATAGGAAAAAGGATGTTGTTGTATGAGCACTGTTTATGCTATTAACTCTCTCTGTCATGTTATTGATCAAGGGTAGTATCTGAACTATAGCAACTCCAAATTATGAAAATGACGTGTTACCATACATTATTTGCTACCGTACAATAAGATATTTCACTAACATGGTAAAAGAAACAAATAACATTTTTTTAAAATATACAGGGAGTTCTGATTGAGTTCATGTGACTCAATCTACACAGACTTAACCGGAGAAAAAATAACAGGCAGATGTGTTTCTAGGGAAAAAAACTAAAAAAGAACAAAGAGAAACTTATCTGTCTTATTGCCTTAGATTAGGGTGACTTAGGTGCAACCAATTGAACATTACCAGACTTTACCTTGGCTGAAATGGCATCAAACTGATCCGTGGTGAGTGGCATGCAGTACGACTCTAAAACACGTCTGAATTCTCCTTTAGTGACTGTCTCATTCTGATCTATGTCATACATCTTGAAGGCCTGGACAAAATGTTTTTAAAAAATGAACAGTTGAAATTGGTGGTTTCAATTTAATGCCAGTATATTATTACCTTGAAGCATTATATAAAAAAAGAAGTCCTTAAAAAGAGTTACATGCTAAATTCACCATTCTTGACAGCTTTTAAAATTATATCAAAAATAGAAGTCACAAATGACCTAATAATCAATGGTTTTTTTTATTTTGTGAAAAAGGATTAAAAGATTTTGTTAGATTAAGTAAAGAAAAACTAATTAATTAAGTCTAAATGATTTAATCTAAATGATGAAGGAAAAAACCCCAATGAGTCCCTGCTCACCTAAGTGTAAACCCTTGAATCAAATAACTATTCATTTAGATAACATAAAAAGCACGCACAAAAATAAAAGCAAATGAAAAAGCATAACCACTGACATTGACATTTATGATTAATCATAACACATACAGATCTATATTTTTTTTAACAACCTGTCGTAAGTTTTCATATTTGCTCTTGACTTTATCTCGCAGTGCAGCTTCTACTTCAATGATAGACAAATTTGTATGGGATGCCTGTGGGATAAATTCTCCTCCCTCTCCTGCTAATTGGCCTGTAAAGTAACAGCAGAAAGAAATTGTTCATTTCGCATGACATTTGTATTGTTTCAAATGAATTCTGATATTAATTCATCCACTAAGTATGAATTAAGTTCCCTTTCCATTAATCCCCCCCCCCCCCCCCAAATTCTCCCTTTTGGTTGTTACTGTCATTAAATATCATTTTTTATATCACCTTCACCAACCACCAGTAAAAGGGGTTGGCATTATAATCATTTTTGTTAGCCGTCTGTTTTTTAGTTCTTTGTTTGCCATTTCTGTCTGTAGGATAAAAAAATTGATCAATAGACTCTTTTATGAATCTGACGGAGGGATACATATTTCTAATAAAGGAAATTGATTTTTTTTTGTATTGATCATTCCACAAGCTTGTATCCCAGTATTTTCTTTTCATAATTTCTGAAACTCAGTACAGGTTTTGCTCCAGTCAGTGGTATTGATTTTCATATTGATCCATGACCTGGTGTTGATACAAATTCTTTCTTAAGCCTGATTATCTGTAATCAATATTTTCATTGATTTCTTAATAAAGTCATCACTCATTTTCCTGACAACAAGAATGGTAATAGAGCTGAGGCAAAATGAACCCAGCAAATTTTATAGGTTATAGAAATCTTTGTGCAAATAACATTGTAGCATGGCATTTTTTCTACCTGTAATGTAAAAATAGATAGATGTCACTGAAATTGCATGCACTACATAGTCAATATTCATAATCCAGCATATTCATTACCCGTTAGAAGTTTCAGATTGCTTCAGTTGTCAAAACAACAGAATTTACAACAGCAACTCAAAATATGAAATATGAAACAATGGGCATACATCAATATAATCATGATTACAATTTTCTGTCATCTACAAGAATTGTAAACTTTGGATTTTTGTGCCCATACCTACATATTTATATATGTATGCAACCCAACTGGGCTATTCTCGACACACTAAAAGCAAAAGCAGGTTAGAGTTAGCTTTAAAACCAAAATGCAATGAAAGCATAAAAATGATAGGTTACTATACTTCCATTTCATTATGCATACCAACATACATGCTAACAACAATCAGTTTCACAGGACAGAAGAAACTTTCCAAAACAGTTCGCCAGCAACAAAAGATAACAGCTTAGAACAAAATTTATGTTCAATGACATTTTCACGTCGTCAAGGAGACTTCATTTATCTTGACTTAGTCACTGACATTCATCAAGTGACATGATATTGCGTCAAATCAGACATTAGCATTTACACACTCGTCTGAATTTTGTTGCTTGTGATGAACAAAAAGAGTTAACATGTATGAACTAAGCATCTATTGGAGATGTGTTAGGTAGACAGACTGAACTATAAAAGAAAAAGATAAATTTGTCAAATTACCTAGTTATTGGATTGCTATTACACAAAATTTTATTTTATTTGGAAAACTCCCATTTGAAGAATTGTGTTTGATTATTTTTTATTCTTTGTTCATTGTTATCGTTGATGCAGTAGCATTGTCTGAGTTGATAACACTTCTGTTGCTGTCATTTGTTAAAACATCATGATACAAAGGCAATAGAATTATTTTTCTCAAGCTAAAATACATCTTCGGATGCACTTTGAAACTGTAAACAAATTATGACAACTAGTTCATTCATTTTTTTTATAGATATAAACCACCAAGATTATTGTCCAGGTTGGCATTTTGTCAGTAACTTGGTTAGACGAATTGTCATAATTGGTAAGGGAAAGTACCAGCCACATTTGAAAGCTAATCTAATTTAAAATTAGAATGATAATTTCTTCAACACACTAAAACTAAGGAATCAAAAAATGAAATAAAGAGCTACTGATTTGAGAAGCAGGCACCTTTGTCCAATTGACCATACCATGATTCCTTCATTGTTATACTTCCCTTCAAGAGGAACACCAACTTTATAAATGGTTCTTACTGCCCATAAGGTTCTGTCAAAGATTTTCAAAGAATCACAAACTTCTTTGCCATCACTGAATCACTGCATTCTTTATTTGTAGCATAAAGCAGATAAAGTTATTGTTTGTCACCTTCTTGATAAGGTGCTGGTCTATTGCAGATTACTAAGCCAACTGTGAGCTGGTGCCTATTGCTACAGTGAGGCAATTAGAGTAAAACATCTTGAAAGGATAACAACGCAATGGCAAAAATAAGACTCAAACCCACACCATTTGAATGGAAGTGCAATGTCTATCCACTCGGCCACCACACCTCTGTATCCCTGTCTATCCAATTTTAAAGGGGTTACATAGAATAGCAATGCATGGATTTTTGTATACACAGATGATAATTCTCACACCAAGGACTTACATCGAGAGAGGAAAATGATTAGAATTGTAAATTAAACTTGTTGAGGAAGCAATAAATTACCTTGGCTTCCAATTGAACTAGCCCTTCCTGATCTGGTAAAAGACCTGTCGTCTGCGCTTCCTCTTGTCCTCAAAGCTGGCCGAGCCGTAAACTGCACAACTTGATTATCAGGCAACAAGCCTGGCATCACTGTTGTTGCCATTGTAGCCTCTTTACTGTTGAGAAATAGTGCAAAATCATAAACGTTTTATTTTGGTCAGTTGGTATAGAATTTATGAAATAATGATCCATGGCAATAGAGCTCACATACAGGAAAAGTTTCTTGACCACTACATACATTACAAATACAACATACATTGACACGAAACACAACTTTTCTCAAGGTGTACAAAATTAAAACTGAACTGTTGTAGAAAGACAGAAACCAAAGAAAAGGGAACAAGGGGACTTGGGGTGAAAATAAATCACATTACAGGCAAGGGATGGTGGCAGCCCCGGTGTTAAAATTGTTAGATGCTGGCACACCTCACCAACCACCGTCGGGAAATCTGATGCATTCATCACAACACCCTTGATTAATTAAAATTGGGTTATACTAGCTTAGGGGTTGATAAAATTTTATGAACCTTGTAAGGACATCTAAATATTGAGGAGCCATGCAAGTGTTAAAACCCATTGTACAGTAAGAATTTTGAATTACCACTCATTCATATACACTAAATCTCAGGTGTGACAAGGTTATCAAACACTATGCTCTTGACATACCAAATATCTCATTGAGGGCAAGATCAGAGTAAACAAACAGGACAAATTAACTCATTCATTTTATGGTGTTAAGAGATAAGAATTATACGACCATTACTGCATAGACGCCTATTAGCTTATCAGTCTGGTTCATTTGATGAGAGAGAGAGAACAACTTTGTTACCTCAGATCTTTAGAATTTATAAAATGCTTATCATAACAACACTAGCTTGCTTTTCATTTCAGCATATAACTCTCAGATATATCTCTGTCCTCTGAAGTTGTCTACCTAATTAAAGTGGCGATTTAAGGGAAACAATTTGAATCTCATTGTGTAGAAACAGTAAAGGTCAAGTCAACAACAAAAGTTATGACAACTCAACATAGCAAAAGGGTGAGGAATTGCAATTGTCTAGCCAAGAATGAAGAGGATTGCTTCTTTTCCATAAATCACAAATGAAAAATATAATTATACATTTGAATTTATGGCTATCTAAAATTTGTGTATGAATAAGGTAAGGAAAAACCAGGAAGACGAGACTTTTAACAGTAACAAGGGAAGGATAATGTGTTAAGTGTTATAGTTATATGTTATGATGAGTCAGTTACTACTATCAATTTATGATATATACGACTGTTATTTTTCATTTCCTCCATAATTTCAAATGTGAAATTGATTAATTTATCTCTGACATTAAAGGTTTGTTATCGCATGACATAAGGTGACAGAATATGAAGCCATTTCTTTATTTTTAAATCAATAACATACCCGGGTTTTCAGTGTGGGCATATAGTCATTGATTGGAAAATTAATTATAAAATGCCAATTAATTAATACCTGTCAAATAACATTTCTTCATTAAAAGTTTATGAACACTTTTAAATACAATATGCACATATATTGTGAAGATAAATATACTTACTGGCCAACTTTGAATTGTTTTTAAACAAGGGAAAAGTTCTCTAACTACACTAACAGTAACAGTCACGGATAGACATTTCGTGCACACAACTGAGGCCGTTGCCATGTGCCGCTTTGTTGTCAATGGGGTAGCGCCCCTGGGAAACAGGGGAGACTATTAAGATGCAACAATGTTCCAAGATGTCTGACAATGTGTTTTCATTAGCAACACCCAAAATGTGAAACGAAACGGAATCCACTTTCTCGTTTTAGCATCTGTTTAAATTTGGCATTTGAAGCCGTCCGACTTAATAAAGAAACGTCGCTTAATTTAATTGTGTTGTCATATTTTCTGTCCCGCACCCAGATGATTTGATTGGATTGTAAGATTCTTTTATATTGTGATATTGATATATAAGGAATATTATTTTGTGCTTGTGTTGTATGAGTATGAATGAGTATGGTAAACAGTTTATTTACGGTAGACTTAGTTCCGACATCTAAAGTGTGGACATTAGCTTTTCCGTACAAAGCTTTATATGCAGCCCATTTGGGTTGCACATTGAAGTTATAAAAAATTAACAGGTCATAAACAAGTGTCAGTCAATTTGCTTTGTGCAATTCCAACTTTTCAAGAGTAAAAGATGAGTAAAAAAGTTTCAAGGATTTATACAGTATACAGTTACAATACATTGACGTGCTCCAATGATTACCAGGTCACATTTCTCTTTTTTTAAACCAAGGAATACACTTCTGTCGTTGTTTCATTTTTGTCATTTTCTTTGCCCCGTTGTGAGATATGAGGACAATATAGTAACTGCTTCATCCATTGACTGCTTCTAGTCACACCTTCAACAGACGTAGCATCTCTCAACACACACACATATACACATTCACCAAATACACATATTCACCTGTCAATTATATGCCAGAATTAGATCATCTGACGTAGCGAAACAGATACAGATGAGATGTTTTGTTATAAAAGGGAAAATCGGAAATGTTTATGTATTGTTAACCGTATATCCTTGAAGCCTTTTTACTTTACATTCTTTATTTTCAAATAAACCTGGCTTCCTGCAGCCTCATCGCATTTTAAAAACTTTTCAAGAAAATCAAGTACTGAAGTGTGGCCACTCAGTATAGCAACTGTATCAAAAGACTCTCTGTAGAAAAACGGATGCCGATATAGCAACTGTATCAAAAGACTCTCTGTAGAAAAACGGATGCCGATATAGCAACTGTATCAAAAGACTCTCTGTAG
>JARFNW010141617.1:0-10311 GCA_031763155.1 Dirona albolineata | reverse complement strand
AATTGTATTTGATTTTGTGATACATATTGTTTCCCTTGTTTCTTGACCATGCCTAGCATATGGATACCAAACAAAAAGAAACAAAACAAACAAAAACAAAACCAAACTAAAACTAAAATCACTTGACTTGCCTTGTCAAGACAGCTTTTCTAATTATTTCTCTCCTCCAGGGTATAAGAATGTCAGGCTTTATCTATTTGTTTCTTTTCTGCAGATAATTATTGACATTTTTATTGATTTTTGTTGACTTCTATCATGGCATATTCTCATGGACATCATAAGGGTTGCGTAATTTAACTATGTAGACTTTGTGGCGATAGGTGTCAATCAAAAAGAGAGAAGGATCTAAAAAACCCCCAGAGTTTTGTGAGAGTCATAAAGACGATTTTTTTCTTTTTATTTGGAATAAACATTTCTAATGATACAACCGGGAAACATTCAAACAGAATATGCTCAAAATGCTATTATAAAATAAATTCAATAAAAAGATGCCACAATGCCGGAGCACTGAGTCACTCTCAAATTTGAAAAGTGTAGTTGTTAAATCCAGTCATATGTGGACAGAATGGGGGCCGAGTTTAAGTTTGACTCAGTGCCCAACATGCTGCCATCATAGCAGTTTTTCAGTCGGGTCGAAATACATGCCTGCTAGTATCCAAGATAAGCCTGAAATGTCCATGGCATCAACACCATCATCACCCCTCTCAACAACACACACCCTCACACAGTTATCTACACATACAGATGACAGCTCTGGGCAATACACCTGATGCACGAAACCACACTAACAAACACTTTCCTCCCAAACACTCCACAAGTGGCATCTGCACCAAGAATGATTGACGTCACAACTTCACCGATGGACACAGAGTACTTGGGTTTAGCTCAATCATTGAATAAGGGTTATCACAAACCATTGAGTAAGATCGAAGAGAAAGTCCATACACATTTTGTCAAGAGAAAACTTTACACAAACCCGCAACATCAAACAATCATTTGCAAGACGAAAGGTCAGCCAATCGTACACCAGAAAATCAGAATACCAAGAAAAGACATCACAAAAGTCAAGACACTGACCAAAAGACAAAGAGCAAAAGAGATGGATTGCATAAGAAGTCGAATAGCTGGCACCTCTCACACCACTACGGCCATACAGCAAGCAAAGGAGCTCAAACGTCTCCCTTTGAAGACCAGACGTGACGTCAGCGCTAAAGCAGGCATCCAAGACAGAGTGCAGATGACACCCGAAACGGCGCTAGCAATGAAAGAAGCGGCTGGACTCACGTGGCATCAAATAAGGACACAAAGGAAATTCTTCAATGCCTATGAATTCCGTTTTCCCCATGTAGCAAAGAAGAGACAGTTTGGAAGACAGTTAGTGTCCCGTTACGTTCATGAAGAAGAAAGAGAATTGCAGGTAGACAGGCAGACAATCACAACACCATACGCGTCACTAGTCAACATTAAGGGATTCATTTCACACATTTTAGACATCTACAAGGGGAATGACCAACTGACGTGGCATGGAGGAGTGATACCAGATAATGAGATCTGGATAAAAGTCGGGGCTGACCACGGCAAAGGCAGTTTCAAGGTGTGTATGGCCGTTGTTAATTTGGAAAAACCGAATTCAAAATCAAATGTTCACTTGATAGCCATAGCCAAGGTAAAAGATTCACACGAAAACTTACAGTCCTTCATGGCTGACACTACGCAAGACAAAATCAATACAATTCAGACAACGCAGTGGGAGGGCAGGCGGGTGGTCATATACCTGCACGGGGATCATGACTTCTTAAGCAAGGTGTATGGGCTCTCAAAAACCACAAGGCACTCACCCATGCCTTTGGTGC
The DNA here is from genome assembly GCA_031763155.1 of Dirona albolineata. Lineage (NCBI taxonomy): Eukaryota > Metazoa > Mollusca > Gastropoda > Nudibranchia > Dironidae > Dirona > Dirona albolineata. The sequence goes on along the minus strand of JARFNW010141617.1, from coordinate 8,458 downwards.
CTCACAACTAAAAAGCAATTCCAAAACAAGCAACTCCAAGATCCAATATGCAGAAATTTAGACCTCTTGACAAGTAACTATGAACGATTCGAGCAACATGAACATGCACAAGGAGACAAGGGACAGGTAATTCACTTTAACAACTGCATACATCGACCTTTGCTGAACATCAACCTAGACCTAGGCAGTCCATTCTATCTGCATGTCTTGCTAGGTATTGTTCTCAAGCACCACCGTCTTTTGGAAACAGCATCAGACAATATAGACAAGGCAATACACAACGCCTGTTGCGTAATTATGGAAGCCGCTGGAAAACACTCATGGAGAAAAAGAAGGAGATTGAGCTTTTGGAAGGGTGCGTTGTGTTAGCAGATAATTATGCCCATCCTGTTACTTCTACAGAGACGTCATTGTGGGAAGAAAAACTAAGGAGAGCAGAGGAAGAACATACAACACAAACCACTGACACTACGGTCAGGGCCTGTCTGCTCAAACATTGACAAAGTTTTAGATTCACTCGCAATACCTCCACAGTCCTACCACAGTCGCTCTTTTATCGGTAACCACTGCCATAAATACCTGCGCCCACATGTATACCAGGACATTACATCATCATTAGTAGACACAACACGCACATGGACACGCAACCCTTTCATCGTAGACAAAGCACATGAAGTAAAGAATACATTTGACACACTCAACAAGGCATATGCACGCGTGCACAAGAACATATCACATACTGAGCCAATCGAACAAGCCTCTATTCAAGCTATTAAAACAAACATTGACGATTACATGAGCACCTACAGACGTTACTTCAGAAACAAGGTCATTCCGAAACAACACATCTTAGAGAACCATTGCCTCCCATTCATAGAACGTCACCGTGTGGGCTTGGGACTATTGGGTGAGCAGGGGGGATAAGTGATACACTCTACTATATTAGAGAAACGAACAGTCGCTATGCGACAGGAAATGAAGAGGATGAAAACAATAATGGAGTGTCATCTCCTCCAAGTATCCCCACAGCTACTAGGCCACATTCCTCCCATAACACGAAGGAAAAGACAGACATGTCTCTCTGAAACCGCACAAAATCAACAGTAGAACCTCCTTTCATTATAACTATCCCCATCCTTACTTTACTAATGAACAAACCCACACTCACGCACAAACAAACACACACACACACACTCACACACACACAAGTGGGATGCAAACTGACCGCTCAAAATATGTACTATGTCAAAATGCGTCGTGTATACAAAACTAGACGCTGCCTTGTATGCGTATGAAATAACAAGAGGTGATTCAGTGCAGTAGAGGACTATTATAACTTGTGGAGTAAAAACGGACAAATGGAAACAGACAGCAACATACTGAGTGAGCACTCCCATGACTTGACACCCCCTAAATCAAACCCAGATTGTGGCCATTCTATCCCGATCTCATCCATGAAACTTCCAATGTATGCAATGCATCGTTCCTTCTCTCTGTATGTCTCGCTTTCGTTTAAATCGTTGTTGGGTAAAAACTTGATATATGTCACTTCCATTCACAGAATTATAAAACAAAGGGCTTCTTTGCCTAAAATCTGCGTCTTCACCGCACATCCGAGTCTTATGAAATGTATATGCCCATAGACAGACAACATTGTCTGATCGTAATAAAGTATAAAGAGACGAAATGTTTCCTTCTGTGCGTATTATTTCACATTTTAACCACATAAACAAACATGCATTTCACACGTGCCATTACGGCACCGCCCAGATTGTCGATACAGGTAGCTTGACCTCATGACCTCTCTCAGGTCATGCGCTGACCGAACCTGAACTAAAATAGCGCTGGTTAACAGCCGTGAGGGCAAGACTGGGTAGAGATCAATGGCGAAGGTTCGTCTGCACTTAACCTTACACCGAACGGTAGAAAGGAAATTGATAAAGAAGGAAAGATTCAGACAATGGTTATGTGCATGAAATACTGCAGACAGTCCTCTCCACCTAATCCCAATCCTTTGAAGATATTTTGATATTTTGCCTTGTTGTTATGGGCAGGTGACCAAAAGCAATAAAGTTCAATTCAATTTAATCCAATCCTTTGGAGGCAAGCAGAAAGTTTTTGGTCAACCTATTATGTAGGGAGATAAGAAAATAGAACCTTAGAAGGGTGTTCTTATGACTTATGTACTTAGGCCCGTCGTCCCCAGAGGAACGTGAGCCATCAGCACCGCTTCTCTATCGGACGCAACACTGGGCTGTCCTTCCCGTCTCTGCCCACCTCATTCCACGACTACCGAACCAGCTGGGCAAAAGTAAGAAAGAAAGAAGTGTTTAATAAAACTTGTCTTATTAAAAAGTATGGTGGTGGTAAGAAATTACACACGTGTGTTTCAACGCAGATGATGCCTTTTGTTGCAAAGCGTGACATTATTGTTTCTGTCGTGTGTTTTGATTGAAGGGGGTGTGAAATGTCATGACATGATTCGTAACAAGCGTTGTGGGAAATGTGTTGTGTTGTTAATGTGTTTCTGACAGAGCATCCAAAAGATACGAGCTGATTTTAAAAATATATATATATTTGAGATCAAATTGAGGCTCAAGCAGTTGCGATGAACGAAAGTGAGTTGTGGTTGAATTGTGACTTTTATTATAGAGAATTAGCCTCACACCGAAAGGTACAAAAGGTAATTTGATCAAGAAAGAAAGAATTATAGAGAATTAATTGTGTTTTGGGTGAAAAGTTGTTATCAGTCCTTGAACAGCCAAGGGGATTTTGCTTTGACCTGTTACTGTTACTATTGAATGTGATACAAAATTAATGATAAGGGGCTTCATTATATTTATATGACCACATATTTTATTTATTTATTTATTTGGTCTCATTGTCAGCAGATATACCAGTATTTTGTTATTGATAAAGGGGAAACCTGAAACGTTTTTGTATTGCTCACCGTTTTATACATCAAGCCACTTTTTAACTATACATTTTTTATTTCTTATATACCCGTCTTTCAGCACCCACACCACCTTATTTGTTGTTGTTGTCTATCGCTATTGTCCTAAAAGCATGGGTAGCTTGCAAAGGTTTCTGGTTCGGTATCTTTCTCTTTTTTTTCATTCTACTTGATTATATTTATATTGATCAAAACTTATTGAGAAAGGCAAACGTTATCGCTAAAATCTGATGTCATATTATATTGATCCTGAAAATGTAACACTGTCAATTTGAGTGACTTGAAACCCCGGTGGTAAAGGGTTGAGTGGAATGGTCTATATATGATGTTATAATACTGTGGTAAAACACTTTTGAGTATGTCAAAGTTATTCAGAATGAGTTTTTATTCCCTTACTATACTATTTGGAAAGTACTGAAATTGATGAAATATTGTGATAAATTCTGGTACCTTTTGGATCTGTAAATTTTACATTTCTATTTCACTGGCTTTTTGTAGCTTTATAGATTTTGTAAAAATTGAACACGTTTTTGGTTTTTCAATCTGAAGTGATTTACACTTTTGTTATTGTTATTTTTTTGGTCTCATTCATCATCATGTTTATAACGGGTTATGCTAGTTATTCTTCAATAACACAAAATTGTTGTATGCACTTACTTTACTTACTGGTTATACAAAATATTCTTCAATAAAACCAAATTGTTGTATGCATTGTAAACTGTTGTGTATCTTCTTCTTCTTCATTCGGTTTCAATGTTGTCACTCCATACACAACCATTTCTGCCTCGCACTATCAAAGATTTGTCTCTTTGGTAAAATGTCCACCCTTTCTACAGCTGTTGGGTGAACACCTGAGGCTACAATACCATGTTGCCTGGTCCAGATATGAGTGATATTGAACAGTGTATTGCTTCTTGTACCAAACAAGGTTTATTGGCACAGTGAGCTGATCCCCTGCTTGCCTTAAAAATCTTGATCCATAGATTTTCCAGCTCTGTATCAGGTTATGTATACTAGTGAAGCACATATGTGCACTTAACCTGGGTACGTTTTTCCTGGGTCTGCACATCGATGTCTTCTGTCTTGTACACTGTCCTCGGCCAGACACAGAGGTGGTCACTACACTGTTTAATTACGGTACTAAAGGGAAAGATAACAAACAAACAAACAATCATCATCATCATCATCATCATCATCATCATCATCATCATCATCATCACCACCACGATCATAATTAACAACAACACCACCATTACCACATGTATGTCACTGATTGTGCATTGATAGGAATTTTATTCACATATTTATTTACACACATTAATCATATACGTTTGCAGGGCGAATGCATCACCGCTACTTGTCCGTCTGGAAAACTGATTGAGAGTGGAGTTTCATGTAAATCAGCATTCGGAAATATTCGAAAACTCAATTATATACTAAATATGACTCTCGTTATTCAAGAAACAGTTCCAATCGAGTGGCTTCAGCTTGTAGCAAATGCTATAGAAGAAAAGTTTGGACAACTGGGTGGAAGAGTTCGTCTACAATATCAGGTAAAACGGTGTACTGGAGGCGATCATTTCACCACTGATCAACAAGAGATTGATGTGTCCGGGTCCATCACTGGATCAAAGTCGATGCTCAGGGACGCGTTTGAAAAAGAAATGTTTAAAGTCCTTGCAAAGAATGAATGGCATTTAGATATAAGTAATGACGAGAATGTTCCCCAAGTCGTGACACTACGTACAGTTTGTCTGGGCGAGGGCCTGTGTGAATTTTACCGGAACAAGTCGGATGGACACACCTGTCCTCAGTCGCCTCACGTAGATAACGATGGATGGCAACCATTTCCTGGCCATATTGAAATGACTCAAAGTCTCACATGCCCATCTCTGACTTTAAATCTGACGGCAGAGCCCGTTATTGTGGACAAAAACATGATATTCACGATTGAATTAAACAATCAACCAACAGTCGTGACATGGAATTCCAACATTTTCATGGTTGACAATGAAATACGTGTATGTTTAAGTTTTCTTAAGGAACTGACCCACCAACTTGAAGAGTCAACAAGCCAATATATTGCTTTCTCTTTCCATAATCTTGGAAGTGCCCTTCTGACGATTAGTTACTTTCTCGACATTGTTTGCATTGCTACATCCTGTATATGTTTGATGGCATCAATATTTACATACCTGATATTTCCATCTTTATTAAGCCTACCAGGTCTCAACAACCTGAGCTTGTGTCTCAGTCTTCTCACAGCGCAGGCATCTCTTTTGGTCACATCTCTACTTGGTTCTCGAAGTCTCCTGACCCCAATCCATTGTCTTATCCACGCAGTGATTCTCCATTACAGCTGGATTGCATCCTTTGTGTGGATGAACACTTGCTGTATCCATATGTACCGAATTTTCACAGGTCCAAAGTTAGGCGCATATAAAAGACAATTCCTGATGTATTGTATTTACTCTTTTGGATTTCCGTTCTTCGTGGTTGTTGCCTTAATGGCCGTAACCACCGTTACAACCTCAGGCAAGTCCATTGGTTACAAGAGTGATGTTTGTTTTCTTGACACGACGACATCCAGTTTAATATTAATTTTAGGTCTTTTAACTCCTCTTGGTCTTACTGTTATCATCAACGGGGTCCTTTTTATTTTGACCGTCAAACAGATTTTGTGGGTTACTAAAATGCAACTACAACGCAGAAGCAGTCACGGGGTATTTACTTACCTGAAACTGTCCACGGTTACAGGTGCTTTCTGTTTATTTTCAGCAGCCTCTGTCCAATTTGAAAGTCCCATCATGTTTCTTATTTCCAGCCCCTTTGCAGCCCTTCAAGGGGTTTTTATATTCACATCATTCATTGTTAACAAGCGTGTCCTTAAAATGTATAAAGGCTTGATTCTTCATCGCGTGAAATCAGATGCTTTATGTAATAATACAACCCACACAAATAACAGTATAATGGATTCCGGCTTTGAATTGCACCCTACCGAGTCAAGGCCTACTGAGCAATGACAACGGATACTAATCTTGTGCCTGGAGTTTTCAATCCATTGATGATACTGTATCGGCGATGGTACGTTTTGTTGTACTTATACCTAACTCTGAATTATACGTGAAAATAAATATACTATACATATTTTGACAGTTTAATCTCAACACGTTGCAATATGTTGTAAGTTTATAGGAGGTTTCCTAAATACATATTGGTCACCAGTTTAAATACTTTGACAAACTTTGACGTTACAACCACTGTGCAATTGAAAAGTGCATTCCCAAAAACTCTCTAAGTCGGTTTTTTACATTTTTGTTTAGTTATGCTGCCCTGCTATTAAAACAATATCAAAGCTATGTACTAAATATATACTGGTACCCCAAAATTCAGTAAATCGGTACTAAATCTAACTCTAAAGTATGAATGCAGACTAACAGTGATAGCATTAAATGAGAAGTTTTTCAAAGTTTCTGAAAAATAGAAAATAATGACGTACTCGTTTTCTAGCGCCAGAGTTATAGCTTTGACTTGATGTGTTGATCTGAGCTTCAATTAATCCATTGAATCATTTTTGTAGCTACCTATGTGTCCAAACTTTCTGGTATATATGTATCTATCCGTGTAGGCACAGCTGGATATAATCCTGTTCTGTTGATTTCATCTATGTCAGTAAATTCCACATACTTATACAGTGTATTACAATTAAAAGATTGATCTGTTCTATGGTTCTGCACGTGACGTCAATAAATGTTGCTTTTTTCAATCAAATATATTGTCTTAAGAACTCATTGTTTGAAAGAGTCTGAATCTTGACGTCCGCTGAATTCTGACAATCTGGTTCGATATCAATATGAATTTGGTCTTCCTTGTGGTCATCAGTCTTTTCACGAGCCATATCTCATGTAGGAAATGATGAAAATGAGGGCAGTTTGAAAGATGCGCCCCCCCCCCTCCCAATATTTTCTTTCATGATATCCTAGTCCTTGATCAACTACGAATTAATCAAAACTATGTGATCAAACTAGAGTTAACATGAACTTGCAATGGAAATTGTGAAGTGAAGTGTTAGATCATAATATATAACGTACATTTGTCTTGTTGAGTTGCATTTCTGAGCTTAATGGCATGTCCAGTGAAGCATTACATCGTCTTTCCATCGGTTTTATTTCTAGATAGAAATTTATAAATTGACATTTATTGTTGCAATTTAGTGACCACATTGAACTCTTAAAATCTTTAAAAAGCAGTTTACAACAATGACTGTGATTAAAAACTGTCAAATCAGGTCTGGATGTTAAGATGTGCAACATAATATGCAGGTCCTTGGCAATTGTAAGCAAATGAGATGTTCAAAACGGAAAATCACACCCGGTTTTGAGAAAAGATAATACCATGTTTCATTTGATATGCTGCCATGTGGTTTGCTAACGTTCCAAACACTCTCATAAAAAATGCTACAACACCATGTTTAGATGATATCATTCCTATGATGTCGTATGGTGTTATCATTCATTGAGAAATACTTTGCATTGACAATGAGCTCTATATAAATTTGGTTTGCTACCTGTTCCCTTTATAACCGTGATTAAACGATGGTAGGGACCAGTTCTGTGATTGACCGAAGACAGTTTAAAAGGCAGAAGGCGTCGATGCGCAAACACAGGTAAAACGTATCCAAGTCAAGTGCGAAGTCAGTGCCCAACTTGTACACGTGGCCTGGTACAGAGCTTGACAATCTATGGATCAAGATTTTTAAGGCAAGCAGTAGATCAGCCTACTGTGCCATTAAACCTTGTTTGGTACAAGAAGCAATGCACTATTCCATATTACTCATATCTGGACCAGACAACGTCATGTTGTAGCCTCGGATGTACACCCTCAGCTATAAAAACTGGACATTTTACCAAAAAGGCACAGACACTTAATATGTTATTTATCTTAAGAAAACACGTACGATGTAATGTTGTGAGAAATTGCTCGGGGATTTCGGAAGTTTATCAGATATCGCTAATGGGTATGAAACTTATTTCAATATTTTACATTTCACCATTAAAAAATAATAATGAATGGATCGACGGTCAAGGTGACTGTCCCAATGATCTGCGGCCAGGACAAACAACTATATTATTCCAAAGTCAAGGTCCTCTGTGTGGTGATATTTTGGTCACAAGTTTTACAATCTGTTCCCACTTCTATGTCGACACAGCTAATAAACGCAATTGGAAAAGATATCCTAAACCTATATTCTCAATGTCAAGGCCACGCCCCAAAAAACAAGATCATATTATTTAACAATTCATTTACAATATATTGACATGGATAATCATAATACGTCATCTTCTTCGATCTTTGAATGTGGTGCCCTCGATAATTAATCCTAGCTCTTCGATCTTTGAATGTGGTGCCCTCGATAATTAATCCTAGCTCTTCGATCTTTGAATGTGGTGCCCTCGATAATTAATCCTAGCTCTTCGATCTTTGAATGTGGTGCCCTCGATAATT
>JARFNW010141606.1:0-10312 GCA_031763155.1 Dirona albolineata | reverse complement strand
CATAGGATTATGATAATGCTCTATACAAAAGAAAACGACAACAACATCGGAAAATTTGGAGAAAACTGAGAAAAATATGAGCCAAGTTAGGTAAAGCCTTCATAGTCACTATAAAAACTAGCCTTGTCTGAGACCCCATGGGTTTGCCAAGGTCAAGGTTATAAAAAGCAAGTTGGAAAATTATAGCCGGTGAACTCGTATTCCACGAGCCTATTCCTTCTCAATGCACATATTTTTGTCACTGGCCGTCGGGGGACCGTAACTACCATTACATACCTTTAATCTTACAATCAATGGCAAGTGTGGGCATAATACAGTAGACACATGAGAAGAGTTCATGACCTTTCTGACACTAAGGTCGGGGATGAAAAGGTATGCAACGAACCAAAGCTTCATGCGTAAAGAAGCGGAATTATTGTGTAGACTTTATCATTCATTTCCTCACATGACATACGGATACAGATTATGTGTTCCCACTTCAAATATATTATCAAGAACCATTTTCATATCGATGTGTGGAAGAAGAAGGATGAAAGATGTATGTTGTGCCCACAGCAAATGTTTTTGAACATGCACACTTCAACCAATTTTGACGGCATGTGTCAAAATAAGCAAATGCTCACTCTTTCAATGTCTATATTTCATACAAAGATGATCATTCAATTTTAGATGTAAGATATATTTGATACACATAAAAAGCCTATTCCAGGAATTTAATATCTATGGTAATTATTACTGGCGGTTTGAAAATACTTAATTTGAGATTTTTCGCGGGCCGTTCTACGACAAACCAATGGCTGTAAGGCCGGCCAAACAAATGCTTTGCGCCTTTGCGCTTTTTCGCGCTTTGGCCAAATGAAGTTCAAAATGTTTTTACGTCGCCGGCCGGATATTATGCCGCTTGCCTCCACGAAAAGACATAACGACAACGTTAATCGCCACTGATAATATGTGCTCGACGAATATATTTAATGCTTATAAGTCTGGCATGCACGAAAGAAAAAAAACCCAACAGAGCACCATTTTTAGAATTGTTAGAAATCACCTAGATATGAATGTTTCAATGTTTCCTACAATCATAACCGTTCCATATCATGATAAAACATTGAATCATTTATCTTTGCTAAATTCATAATAGATTTACATGGCGCCACCCATTCCATCCGCCACACTGCGCCACTGATTATAATTCCTAGATAACATAGCTTGGCATCATGATTCATACGCTAAACAACAGGTTGAATGACTCAAGGCAGATCCAATTAAACCATCACGTTAGGCCACTTGTTGTCTCTGACCTGGTAAAATTCAAAATTTCACCTTTCATTTCCGTAACCTCCCCCCCCCCTTTCCCACCTATAAACGAACCCAGCTTCGACAAAATGTTAGCGTGGCAGCATTGGGTTGGTAATAGAATTCCCCCCCCCACACCCCCAACCCCCGGGTCCTCCCCAGACTAGAAGAAGTGGAGGAGGAAGAGGAGGAGGAGGGGGTCAGAGGTTAGTCGAAGAAAACACAATCTAGTCTCTCTTGATTTCGTCCTTATTTAGCTGAGGAATGAGGGCGGCCAGGAGCTAAAAATCATAATAGGAGGTATGCAAACAAAAGAAAAAAAAAAGTGAAAATAGTAGACCCCCTATAGTTTCAAATGTAAAACAAGTAACAAAAGAGAGAAACTATTTGAGCTAACATACTTTTCTGTCTCGTATTGTTTTGTGTTCGTGTTTTTTGTCTGACGAAGGGGAAACCCGAGACTTTATTTGCTTAGTTACATGTTTTAAATTTGAAGCTATACCATTTCCCCTTAATTTGCATACCTTCTGACCGCATTTGGCACACTTCCTCCTTCCCAACAATATTCATTAACGAGTTCTCTATCGCGGAATCCCACTGTGCATGCTTATAATTTGTTGTCTTCAGGAACAAAAGCAACTTCTTGAGTGAACGTGCGTTCTTTGTATCGTACACGCCTATCTAATGTGATAGGATTTTCTTTTTTTGGTTGGGAGAGGGCGGGGTGAGCCGGCGGGAGGGGGGGGGGGGAGATATAAGGCTTTTCATCAGCTGCCTGGCTATTATATCGGGCAAAGATGCAGCCTTCGTTGCCAGCACTAGGAATGCTCTTAAAAGAAAAACGTATAATTGATTGTCTACACCTGGGTGTGAAAATAAGCGTGTGAACAATAATAAATATATTTCAATAAGAGTTGTGTGTAGAGAAGTGTTATTAACTATTTTAAAAAAAGAACAACCAAAAACAATAATAAAAAAATACAATAAATAAAATGATAGAAAAGAGAGACGAACACATTAGCTAAACATGTAGCAAGCACTAAAGAAAAACATTATAATATTTTCTTTTTCCTTAATTTATTGTCTAAACCCCTTTGCTTCGGGGTTTTAAATTATAACATTTTCTTAACACATCTCTTTCTGGTTTGATCTATTCGCATCTAAAGCTGCTAATGGTGCAGATCCTCTCTATTTAGAAAATGAAATCTTGTGAAAAATGGATTATCATCTGCACATTTTGTTTGATACGCATCTTGGTGGTTTTTTTCCCTGATGTTTACAATCAAATTTATCTCTCACAGCTTTGTGTAATTGTATCCAGGTGTTAAAAAAAACAGCAACAAACAAACGAACGAACAACATATTAATTCATTTGTTTTCAAGTCAAAGCTGTCTGTATTAGTTTATTTCCTAATTCGCATATTATTATGATTTCTTACATTGTCTCTTTGGAATTTCCAACAGTTCGTTTCGAGAATTTAAATTCTCCTCCTATAGTAACCTAATTAAGGGTCTGCCAAAGATTTGCTGGGACTCGAAGTCAGAAAGAAATCCCTTTGTTCAAATAATCACAGAGGGAAATTTGTCTTTAGGAATAAACCCAGGCGTCAGCCGCAGTGCAATAAATACCGCAGAGTGGGATCGAGGTTTTGAGAAAAACCAGTTCTTCCAATGGGATTCGAACCCAGTCTGCCCTGGAATAGACCCTAAAGACACCTCCACCCCCCCCCCCCAACCCTTGGGATGAATAAAGGGGATATATATTTTTTCATCTATTAAAAAAACCCAAAAAACTTGATGAATGTGTCACATCAAGTAAATCATAGGAAAATAAAGTCCAGATATAATAATAATGTGTTAATTCAGTTAATAGGGCAAGATCGTTAGAAGATTTTCCCTAGAAACATGACCTTGCTATTCGGGACGTACCGAAAAATATATATCATGAGATTCCTTATTCACTATTGGAAGGTCTTATGTCACGATATTTTCTACTCACAATAAAAAAAAATAAAATAAAAATAAAATTCCCTTTATTCATCCCAGGGGGAAATTTGTCTTTAGTGTCAATTCCGAGGGTAGACCGGAATAATCCAGGCGTTAGCAGCAGAGCAGCTCTGTGAAATGGAAATAGACCGAACTCTGGGAAATGGAAACCAGAAGCAAACGGGTTTCACCAATTCAGTCATGTTATAACAGTAAATAATACCTGGAACAATCAGGTAAGCGTAACATTCGTGATTTTCTGCGAATAGAGTAAACGATTCTGGCTCTTGACTGTGAAGGAGGAATGTGCGTCTTTGAAGTATTTACTAATTCATCCAATGTGAAATAGTCCTTAAAAAAGGTGATAAAACGATGGGGAAGGTAGAACAAATTATTGAAAAACACGATGGATAGAAATTCTGTGTTGGTAGATATTCGTCTTTTACTATATACAGAATGATAGTGGGATAATGTCACAGTGCCAGTGAGAGTCAAGAACAGAAAATAGAAGAAAAAAAATGTTTTCGTCGACCGGGGGAATCGAACCCATGCCTGCCGCGGCAACCCCGCCTCGCTGTGAACTGTGAACAAAATAACCACCCAACCGCCTCTGAGCTAATAATACGCTGTCCACTAGACCCTCAGTGCCCGCTCCCTCTTCATTTATTTACTATATACAGTACGTTACCAAAATGTTAATGAATTTTTACAGTAATAAAACGTAAAGCTACTACTTACTGTGCTACTGCCAAGTGTTTGGAGCATGGCGATGATCGTGAATAAGCGCTAAACAAATGCCATTTATCTTTAAAAGCGCTGGCCCAATTTAGTATTCGAGGCCTTGTGTGTTAAGTAGACCCTGATGCCTGATACCACTCTTATTATAAGGAGACATGAAATTTCTCCCGGTGATATTACAAAAATGGCTTTCCCGGTGAGCATAATCAGGTCAACCCCATTAGGAATGACCCCAAAACGCATGGCTGGTATTCTCCCTCTTAACCTTTGTTAAATATATTATGAAAACCGTATGGTTTAGGTTTTAAATTTCCAAGAGATCGGCCTACTGTGAGTAGAAAGTACCGTGACACACAACTTTCCAATGGTGAATAAAGGCATCTCATAATTTATGATTTTTTTCCTCAGGAATGGCAAGGTCAAGTTGCTGGAGAAAATCTTCTAACGATCCTGTCGTATTGCTACATTATTAGACGCATTTACTCACATTCCTGATGTACGAATCTACGCATGATATATTGTCGGACTGCTACCCCGGAGAGGCAATGTGTGCCATTGCAGGCGCAGGTTCGATTCCCGCGGTGTCTTCAAAGGGGTTTTTTAGGGTTTGTTTTGGGCTTTTTCGGATCATTTCTATTTTCTTTTTTCCTGGCACTGCGTTACCTTTCTTCTATAATTAAAACGCTTATTACCAACGTCCTCTACTGTGTCATGCATTGTTATGTCCTTCAAAAAGACATTCACATTTGCCATAATATTTTTGTTTCAAAAATAAAAGCAGGTACATATAATATACCCAAATGCATTTCCCAGCTTACGGTGGCGTTGGGACGTTGCGGAAGTCATGGGTTCGAATCTTGGGCGGTAAGATTTTCAAATTTCCAAAGCGCTGCCTGATGAGCATGGATTCCACGCAGCTGGTGCCGCCTTTGATATTATGACCTTAAAGTGTCGAAAAGGGCGTTAGAGTAACATTTTCGAGCTTCTCTTTTTAGAGTTTTGATAATCAGTTTTTAGTACAACATAGATTAATACAGAAGTTGAATTCCAATGGTTTGATAACATATACATGAATAAATAAATAAACAAATGCTTGTCATTCGCTATTTTCCAACCTGTATGACGGATGTTTTGTTTTCAAGGTACATCAAAGGTCATATATTGGCTGACATTACATCGCGGTATTCAAGAACTTCCTCTCAAAAGGCCATGACGAAAGTAAACAAGTCTTTGAAATAACATCATGTATACGTGCATCAACAGATCTGGCATGTGTGCGCATGACAACGGCCTCAAGAGGATGTTACAGAGAGTTCAAGGGTCAAGGGAGGGAGAGAACTCTACTGTCACCCCTGCGCGCATTGATACTTTTGCAAGATTTTATGCATTGCTGTAATAGTAATGTTAATAACAATGTACTGAGGTTTGCTCTTGCTACGATTGATATTGAACAGTGTATTGCTGCTTCTTGTGCCAAACAAGGCTTGTTGGCACAGTGGTCTGACCACCTGTTTGCCTTAAACATTTTGATCCATATGCAAAGAATGCCCAGCTGTGTATAGACCCACGTGTACTGGCCGGGCACCAACTTGCGCTAATCTGGATACATTTGATATAAGACTGCGCATCGATGCCATGTCTGCCTTGGGCTCTCTGTCCTCGGCCAAACTCAGAGCTGGTATACTACATTAATTTGTTTACGACAGGGAACCGCCAACAACCAAACGGTGTCGAAGATGTCGTAAATACTATTCAACCCCACACCCAATTGATAATACTATCCATGCATCCCACAAACATTCAATACTATTGCCTAAATCGCAATAATATTGATCGTCCATGGACCCCGTTCGATCAGTGGCTACCAATTGCTTCCATGCCACCAGGGACTTCTTTCAGTTGGCTAAATAAATAAAATAGCTACAAAGAGAAAAACAAATCAAACAAACAAAAGCAAAAAAACAAAAACAACAGAAAACAAAACAAAACAAAACAAACAAACAAACAAACAAACAAACAAACAACAAAAAAACAAACAACAAAAAAACAACAACAAAAAAACAAAATAAGAAAAACAAAAAACAGAATAAGATTGATAATAGACAGGTACATGAAAATAAAATAAAAACTTCCAGCACAGGTCCAAAAATGTTAGGAATCAATTCATGACCAGCAATAATAGGAGATCGATCAAGTCACCATCCCCAAATTAGTTTATTGGCATCATGAACAATTGATATCTATATGATAACGAAATGTCTCTCTAACATGGCAATGCTATATATATATATATATAATATTTGCCAACGCGACAGGATTTTGAGTATAAAAACATTATAATGTATTAAAGTAACGCCAAACCGTCAACATTACCCCCCCCCCCAAACACACCCACATCCATCCACATTCCCACACACACACACACACACACACACACACACACTCACACACACACACACACACACACACGCACACACATACACTCACCGCACCCTGCTTTTTACCCAAAGCGAGTGTGTGACGGACGTACAGCAAGATAATACGTAATACACGGTCTGTGTGCCATAAACCATTCTAAGATGATAATGAAGTGGATAGTATCATATATTATTATCATAAGCAGCAAGATTTTCACAACGTATAGACTACGTCTTCTTTCTTTTTGTTCTTTCTTTCTTTCTTTTTGTTCTCTTTTTTTTGAGCGGAGAAAAATGTCGACTGAAGAAATTTGATAAATATGCAAGCCTGTGGTTCTAAGTTCTAAATCTTCGCATGTGCCTGCACTGCCAGTCAGTTTATTTTCAGCTGTTAAATAAATAGCATATCCATAGCAAGGGAAAAGATTCCTCTTCGACAAGGGAACAAACTCTTCTCTATCACGGGAACAAACTCGTCTTGTAGATTTGTCTATGCAAGACAAGACAAAGCTAGTTTGTTTTGATAGGCTTCCCTTCCAAGTAACGATGTACGAGAGGGTTATCTATGTACATTATTATTATCTGGGGCTTAAGATTATTTAGTCTGGCTTTTTCTCGTAATTGTTGATTAGAGAAGTTGAAGGAATCTTAGGTTTTAAATCGTCAGTGTTGGAGAAGCGGAGCATTTTTACATAATATTATTATTTTATCATAATAGGAATTACCTCCACGTCTCAGACTGTAGTAAGCTCTATGCTTCAAGAGTCGCCCCTATACAATCTAGTCCATTGTTTTACGTAGGTATTATATTATTATAAATGTCATTATTCAGTCTACCGATTCCAACATCGGGTGTAGATCTCAGGTGGGATCTAATCCCCCTGATCCTGTCATAACTAAGACATAAACACAATGGAAAGAGTTCAAAGTTATGTCTACCTACGCCCTTTGCATAACGTGTATGATTATATTGGTGGCGACACCTCCAGTAGTTTAAAGTTTAAAGTTCATCTGCGAGAAGACTTGTGTGGTACAATTTCGAAGAGGAAGAAAAACAAAACAAACAAAATACAAAACAAAACAAAACAGGACAACCCAGAGATCTTCATCGTTCATGATTCAAACCCGGAATCTTGGCATACCAAAGACAACATCGCTATCTAAAACTATATGGAAACCATAAATTTTGATTTATTCTCGCTAATTAAAAACACCATCAACCTTTAAATCTCTAAACATTTTTGTCACGAAATAATACGGCAGGCTAATAGCGACATGTCCAACAATTTTTATTTTTTTTCAATAATTTTTTTTTTTAAAAATCATTTTATTAATCCCAGGGGTAAATGTGTCTTTAGGGTCTATTCCGAGTGTGCTTCCACCAGGACTTGAACCCGCGACCCCTCGAACCAAAGACAACAAGTGACTTAACCACTGCGCCACCGGCTCCCCAACATTCTCCACTAAGTGTGATAAATACAAAACAAAGCAACACCAAGATTTGGATTATTGTTGATATGGTTCGGCTGACAACCAGTGTTCATAGGGACATATCTACGGGCAACGCAGAACTAACTAGTGGTACTGTATTTGCTTCCCATATCCAAAATTATTCTTCACTAAGATAAGATAAGATAATAATAATAATGATAATACATAACATTTATATTGCGCTTTCCATGCCGACTTAAGCCGGTTTGACATTTCAAAGCGCATTTGGTACAATGTAAAATTGAATAAGACATAAACTTACATACACAATATATACATGACATACACAGAGATAAAAAATTTAAATTTGACGTGGAATCTGTGAAACAATGAGAGATTTAAAGGAAATGTTCCGAAAAATAGAATGTTTTTACTGCTTTTTGAACGTGTTTAAAGATTGCAATTCCCTGATTTCTCTTGGCAATTGGTTCCAAGTTTTTGGTCCGAATACCTCAAAAGACCTATCACCATACGTTTTTAGCCTTTTCCTTGGAATTGATAAAAGTGTGGTGTCATAGGAGGATCTTAGTGTTCTGATTTTCTTAATGGGTTTCAGACAGATATGGGGGCTATACCGTGAAGGCATTTAAAAACTGTTAGCACCATTATATAAGATAATAATAATACATGAATAATACAATATGTAAATACGTATCTTCAAGGTACATTAAAAAGCAAGTATGTTATAATAATAAATAAAGTTATATCATGTTAAATATCTACCAGAAAGACAATTGTTGTGGGTTAATTAAAACTGTTTTATAATCACCATAGACCTTAATAGTTTGTTTGTTTATCGAATCCCCTTTATTACCGCAATAAGCAGTGTAGGGACCAGCCTTAATAGACGGTATGCAAAAAATGGGGAAATAGTGCAGCTTCAAATATAAAACAAGTATCATAACAGAAAAACGAAAGTTTCGGGCCTCCCCTTCGTCAGCTAACAAATATAGAAAACAAAACAAGACAAAAAAATAGTCATATAACACAAACGCACGGTAGCTCAAGTAGTTTCAGAACAGCATGATCCGTGCGGTCGGAGAACAAACTAAAACTGAAAGAAGAAATAAGAAATAAAGCTCTTTCATTATTTTTTTACCCAGGCCCCAAACCCGTGCCGCCTTTGTTAGGTCTCTAGTATAATAAAAAATAAGATTGAAATTAAAATCGAATTATAACAAATAAAGCTCCAAGAGGGAGAGAGAAATGTTTTCCTGTTAAGCAGGGCTTTCTGATTTTCTGCGAAAATAATATACTCAAATGCTTTGACGGCACGCACCCAATCTTCAGTGAGCTATATGTATATTCAACATTTTGGAGCATGTGGTTTCAGACATGATAATATATTATTATTCCAAGTCTGTTTCTTCTCTCCATCATGTCAGTCGTATTTTACTTCAATTTAATATCTCTTATCTAAGTTGCATGCAAATTGCTTTGCGTCTGTAATCTTGGGGGGATATGAAACTTGATGAAATGTTTAATTAATTCCACCATAGAAATGTGCTTGTGATGTATCCTGCATGGCGCCTTAGGTCGACATGACCCCTGAGCTTGACAGGGTAGATAGAAACAGGGAATGTAATAAACAAGAGGCATCTTCTCTTGATATAGGGGAACTGATAGGGTGTTTGTTTGGGCACTTGTGTTTGTGTGTGTGTGTGTGTGTGTGTGTGTGTGTGTGTGTGTGTGTGTGGCTGTATGTTTGTGGGTGAGAGTGTTTTTGCGCGTGTGCGTGTTGTTGTTGTTGTTGGTGGTGGTGGTGGGGAGGGGGGGGGGTGTGATGGTTCTGAGTGTGGGAACTCATTTGTACCTACATAATATTTGAATGCAGGGGCGAGTGACAGTCTTGTCCATAATGTGTTTGTGTGTCTGTTTATGTGTGTGTGTGTGTGTGTGTGTGTGTGTGAGTGTGTGTGTTGGTGGGGGGAGGGATGGGTCTGTGTGTGAGCATTAATAATGTGTACACGACATGTGAGTGGATGGGTGGACGAGTCTTGTCAATACTGTGTGTGCTTGTTTGTCAAGAGGAATAACTTAAGTATGTTGAATTATGTATCATGACGAGCTGCCAGCATCTTCTGAGCGTGCAACGATCGCGAAGAATGGACGGCCTGAGATGACCCAGATGGATGCCTTGTCGGATCCAATCAACTCTGATGTCCCTGGCAGGTATTAGGTGACAGGCAACAGCAAAATGTCGGGGAGTTCGTTTGTTAGATTGTTGTTCGTCTTTTGTTGGGTGACGTCAGACATTGTATTCAAGAAAAAAGACATGGATAAACACAACTCTGGTCCTATAAATAGATCTGTAGTCTGAGTAGATGTTAGTATTGTGAGTGCGTTGGATGGAGTCCGTGATCAGTGTGTAGTATGGAGCGGTGTTA
>JARFNW010141595.1:0-10313 GCA_031763155.1 Dirona albolineata | reverse complement strand
TATATATATCTGAAATTACATCTCTTCACATCTTCCTTTCCATTATTCATGTTGACGAATTCATTCATAGTCCACCCTTCGTTCAATGATACCCGCATCAAGGCTGTAACAGCATACTCCCATAGGCAGATCTGCAGGCACGAAGTAGCCTCATCTATTGTGTGCCCACCACCACTGGGCGTCTGGTCTATTATTACAATAAACGTAATGTAAATGTACATTTATATAGCGCTTCTTCATCATGTTCTTGGTGCTTTACATTTGCCCTGGGAAAGTAACGGAATACTCAACATTAAATACGCCACACGCGGCCTGTCAACGTTAATACTATTATTGGACAAGGACAACGCTGCTCACGTAGTGTAGTCTATTTTATGATCAATGTGTAACTTGATGAGACCAACTAAGTCAAACGTCAGGATTTCTAGCCTTCAAAGAAACAAGGAAGGAATGGGGGCTGCCAGAAGCTTTAAAAAAATCCAAATAATTTCCTACTATATAGAGACATTGACCCCTCACTGCTTTTGTCTTGTTTTGATGTTTTTAGTGTTACTGTCTATAATATATTTGTGTCGCTTGTCATGCATTGTCCTCGTCTTTCAAGAAGCCTCTTACTTACTCTTTCCATATCTTTTGACACGAATAAATGACCCGAACATCTTTAGTATAATTTGTCCCCAGCCCCGCCCACTTCCATGTCCCATCCAATAACACCAGTCAGCCACAGCTACATCATGATACCATCACGATCATTTTTGGTTTGTTCGGGTTCGTGTGGTTTGGGGGGGGGAGGGTTGGAGAGGGAGGGGTGATCAATATAGTAGGGGTGGGGTGGGGGGGGGGTGGTGATCAATATAGCGGGGATGGGGTGGGTTGGTCGACAGATACAAGGATCCAGCTCTTCCGTTGATGCATAACTCTTGGTTGGGTATGTGAGGGGGGGGGGGGGTGGCTGTGAGAAGCATGGTGGCCAGATGGTCTGGATTAGAAAAAGGCCAAATTTAATCCTAAAAACAGTTAAGTTCAATATCGAGATGTTAATATGCATTCCCAGAAATGTCATTCAATTCAAATAAGGAAATTATCCAACTTCTTGTAACATTTCGGTAAGACAGTTTAAGATGATAATGTTATACTGATTATGCTTCAGAGACTGAGTTGGAAAAAAAGTATACATTTCTCGGTTTTGTCATGAACAGTAGAACAGCCAATCTGGCAAACCTGCATTAACCACGGCCTATTCATCACACTCGGCCACTCGGTTTCCTGGTGGACGAATTTAAGTTAACGAGCCACTTCTAATTCCGTGTTTCCGCTGATGGTTTTCCGAAGCCTCCCCTGGAGGTACAAAAGGTATATGGGTGGGTAAGGGGCCGGGGGCGGTGGCATAGAATAAACCATCATAGTTAATACCTCGATGGGTAGATTTGTGTATGTGGATGGGGGTGGGGGTAGTTCAAAGTGGATGCTGCTTAGTGATGGGTTATGGATCTCCCCTCCTTGACCAACATTTTATCCCCCCACCCCCGTTGTCATTGACTTAACATCATTATGAGGGACCCCCCCCCCCCTTTCCCCTTTGGGCTCCATCAAATGTACATGCCGACAAATGGAAATTTTGCGACCTCCACGGGGGGTCAGTGAACGCCTCAAGTCTAGCGGGGAATTTACAGCTAGCTGACCTGGCGCTCATCAGAATGACCATCGGTTAATACTAGGACAGCGGTCAGTATGATACTGATAGCAATGACCGATCTTATTTAAAGTCGGGAGAAATCAATCCAACGTCTGGGTTGTTTATTTGAAAGGCGGTGGAATCAAACGAGAAGGCTTGAAGTTAGTTATTGTTATTGTTATTGTTAGCCGAGAGGGAAATGGCATCGCCGTATATTTATAACCATATTATATAGAGTGGCATTCAGGGTTAAGAAGTGAATAGAGATGGAGTATCTACCAGCAGCGCCCTATAATTGTATGAATCTGGATTAATTAATGAAAGCTGGTTCGAGAGCTCGCCGGATTATTTTTTTTCTCAAGAACTTGATCCCACTTTGTGGCGCTGCGCTGTGGCTCACGTCTGGGTTATTCCCGTCTACCCTCGAAATAGACCCGAAAGATAAATTCCCCCTTGGATTTAGGTATGAAGGGTGTTTTTATTTATCTATAATGAAGGTGTGATGTGAGCATAATTTACCCTTTCATATTACCATTCCGATGAAGTTTTACTTTGTCTGTGTGTTGATATGTTTACGTCAGTCATCATCATCATCAACGTCATGGTCGCAATCATCACCATTATTATTATCATCATCACCGCTTCCACCATCTCCACCACTACCACCACCACTACTACCAGCGCCACCAACATCATCACCGCCGTTACAGTCGTCATAATCATCATCATCATCATCATCATCATCATCATCATCATGATCATCATCATCAACATCATCATGCATCATCATCATCATCATCATCATCATCATCATCATCATCATCATCATCATCAACAACAACAACACCACCACCACCACCACAACCACCAACACCACCACCATCATCATCATCATCATCATCATCATCAATATCATCATCACCATCACCATCATCATCATCATCATCACCATCATCATCATCATCATTATTGTCGTCACCACAAATACCACCACCAGCAGCAGATCCACCATTAGCATCACTATCACACCCAACCATCATCATTAGAATAATCACCACCAAAAACCATCTGCTTGAATCAGACTAAATCCCCCATCTTAAAGCCACTATCTCTCCGTTGGGCGTTGCATGGTGATGACTGACTGATGACGTGTCCCTCACCATTACCAATCAGACTTTGCATGCATCGGGTGACTCACACACCAGTCAGGACTGGACATATGTCCCCCCCCCCAATCCCCTAACAACAAGGCACTTGGCAGGTAAACAAATAAACAGCCTTAGAAACCTAGTCAAGTCATACGTAATCCATTTACCCCCTCCACCAGGATGTAATAGTTGTGAGGACGCCATCATGCTAGAACAAGGGATCTAACCTTTTCATGATTGACGCAATCGCTTCATCTTCTGGATGTTTTCTCACACCAACTATGTGGTGAGAACAGCAATCTAATTCCTGGTGCGATCCTGTCACAGATGCATGTGTTGGCTTGACACATTGACACACGTTGTTTTGGAATGTCAACGTCGTGTTGCAATAGCAACCTGGTACGATGAGGATTGTTCTCTCATCTTATTTGTCGTCGTAATCATCATCACAGTCGTCGTCGTCGTCATCATCATCATCATCATCATCATCATCATCATCATCATCATCATCGTCGTCATCGTCAACATCATCATCATCATCATCATCATCATCGTCGTCGTCGTCGTCGTCAGAATCATCATCATCATCATCATCATCATCATCGTTATCATTAACACCATCATTGATATCGTATGCGGTCTTTCACATCGTATCATGAATCATTTGAATAGCACCAAGGTTGTAAGAAAAACACCATTAATGCACATATTATGTTTAAGCATTAACAGTTCACTTGGAGCTATATCTAGATTATATTATCATATGCTTGTTTACTCTAACGTGAAAATCGCACCTGAGCTCAATCTGAAATAAAACAGAGAAAACTCCCGTTCTGTACTATCGCTTATTGTTGAAAAAAAATTGTAATCGAAGGAGTGGGCTAGACAGAAAACCAAGTTGTTTGCCAAACGCCATATGCCATCTACTCCATTGACTACAATAATTTGTCAATGAACCCATTACGATATAGGAAAGCAGTCGTGGATAAACCAGCATGTCATTTGCTACACTTCACACGTCTCGACCCCCTTTATCGTAGTGTGCTCAACCACAAAAAAGTCATCTAGACTACTAGACTATGTGGCATATGGTATTTGACGTGCGACAAAAAAAAAACCTCAAACTTTATAAGTCGGTCGCTGAGGTTGTTATGCTATATTATTATTAATGTCTGTATTTTCTCGCGTTCGAAACATTCTTAGAAGCCACCCACTTCTTTCTGTACGTTCAGTTCGCTCCGCTCCCCTCTCCATCGTAATTAGCTAATGTTATCAAGTATCGGATTAACCCATTTATTGCCAACCACGAATACTTTTATGATGTGTATTTTCTATATCTTTGGGATTTATTTGGTATATTACATAAATAGAGTAAGTCCCTTCGATTGAAAAACCCAAAGGCGCTCTATTGTTTTTTTGTTTTTTTTTATAAGGTGAGCGAAATGCTAATGACATAGGAAGTTACCGATCTAATGGACATCAAATTGAACGCAAAGTGTCATTAAAATCGGTACTTCCCGAATAGTGACGTAAAATTATGGGGGAAAAGAATCTTTAAAACAACTTGTCCTATTAGGGTAGGGTAGTGGATGTAACTACTTGGCTAAGATTGTAAAGTATGGTAAATGGGTTGGTCTAGATCCATACTGAAAAAGACATTCAGTTCTTTGGTCGTCAGAGAAGGAATTGACATATAGTATCCAGATTAATGTATGTGTAATGATTCCTTTATTATGATTTGTATTGCATGTATTTAGATTAGGATAATTTTAACCTAGATACTCATATTTACTTCCGACTCTCGCCCCGATCATCACAAGCGCCTGTATTCACAGACCATACGTTGACTTTTTTATTTACCCGGGGTAAATGTGCTACTGTAAAGTGCTTAGATCATGGTGACGATCGTGGATAAGCGCTATATAAATGTCATTTATTATTATTATTTTTAAATTTTTTTAAAGAATCTTTCGGCATATTCGTATCGTATTGAATTCTACTCATAACATAACGTGATTATAGTAATTTTCAGCCTGCACACATGTCTTATCCGTTGACGTATGGCATGTGTGTAAGGGCCCCAGATGAATACAGTAACCCTTTTCTCATTGGACTCAATATTTGGATTTTCAGTCTGTCTCCACTCCACATGCAAAGATGCATTCCCAGGCTCCTTTATCACCCTCCCAACTGTTACAAGGCCAACATCCTTCCCTTTTCCTTTTGGGGTCCTAATTCAGAGCAATTCACATATTATGATGTTGTTGGAAGCTGGTTTCCTGATGGCGTGCCTCATCCAACTCCACTTGCTCCACGGGGTCTGTTTCAACTGGCTCTTGTCTCGCTCTTTGCAGTAACCCGTCATAACTTAATATCATTACCTGGTTACCGTATGTACAACATGCCTCTCCGACATGTGGTAATGAAATATGAAATTCCATCGTATTCTTGCGTAAATAGTTTCCATGTTTTTTGTTCCACATTAGAGTTATACGTTTTTATTTTTCCTTTCTTTTTTTCTTTTAGTTTGTTGTTCGTTCGTTGCATTTCTGTAGCAGTCTGAATTGAGTGTTCATGTGGCGAAATGCTCTTTATACATTACTATCACCTGCAGAATACACAAAAACTAGTCTGTTATTATTTATTCACAAGAAAGCATTCTTCCAAGACACTGATGTAGACCAACCTCAGTCATTTTAAGGCCACGTATAGTCAACTCGGTAACACTGACACATTACGTGCTTAATGTGTGGCTCCGGTGAATATGTTTACATTTACAAAAGCACCTATTGTGCGCACCATTTAAGACCCAAGTACTGTGTTCATGTTTATCCAACGCTCTAAAAAAGAAAGTTTATCATATGTTCATCTTGCTCACATGTTTTCACGTGCAAGAAATAACATTTGGATTTATTTACAAAGTAAATCTTTACCTTCTTCACTCATAATACGTCCCATGCCAACATCGATAAGGTTTTATTTCCTGTTTTCCACATGTTGTCGGACATGCGCAGACTGCAATTTCATTTTCTTTGCCCTCCTCGGTGTGTCTATTTTCGTCTCCCTTTGAAAATAAGATATATTATTATCTAGGGAGCGAGAAAACGAAAAGAGATAGGGATTGGATTAGGCGTCGTCTTAAACAAAACTCGCATTTTTCGAGGAAATATATAGATTATTTTTTTTCTCCTTGAACATTTTATTGTTTTGTTTTGTTTTTTGTCACGTTTTTTTCTTCTTTCTTCCTGGTAATCCCAACATGTCGCATTTACGTTCATCACTTTGGGATGAGATGTGTGAGGTGTGAAGTCATCTGGAATTTGGGATAAACTTCAAGTCTATATATTATTATTATAGTGTAGTAAAGTAAATAATAAGTTGTATTTTCTTGAAATTCATTGGAGTTATTAATTCAATTTGGGATATTTCACACCAGAGTTAAAATCTCTATCGGACATCAGATGATCATACAAGTAAGTGTTTGTCTGAGGGTTACATTTTTAATAGATCAATACAGATAAAATATAATATAGGGAATGGTATAGCCCCAAGGGAAAAACAAGTAACAAAACAAAGAACGTTTCGGGTCTCCCTGAATAGCTTATAGCTCTGATAAGAAACAAAACAGTTTCAATGAAATAATTAAATGGATCTATTTTCATCTTTTGACAATAGGCATTGTGTGTCTTTGGTTGTCAGTTCCCCGTTTTGGCTTGCGTGTATGATTTAATTAAGAAGAGGAATGAATTTTCTTTTCATGTCTCCACCATGATGTTGTTTCCTTGCATCAGGTAATAATTGCGACGCTGCACTGCGGCTGACGCTTTGTTTATTTCGGTCTTTATTTTGAATTAAACCCTAAAGAGAAAGTGCCCCTGTCGACAAAATATAATCATTTTTTATTTTATTAAAAAATATATAATCCCCCTCCTCTTTACACTTTCTCAAAATAATTCCCCGTATTAGACACAATGCCTGTAGGTTTTTTTGTTTTTGTTTGTTTGTTTTGTTTTTGTTTTTTGTTGTTTGTTTTTTGTCTTGCTATTTACAATCGAAAATACATTTTGAGGATTTATATTTTCATTTATTTTCATTCATTCATTTTCATTTATTTTCATTCATTCATTTTCATTTATTTCCATTCATTCATTTTCATTTATTTGCATTCATTCATGTTCATTTATTTTGATGTCAGGATCATCTGAACGTTATTCTTTTCAATTCTGGGCTCTGTAGTATCTCAAGAAAGGATCTTTTAGAATTAAGTTGTTTTTTTGTTTTCATTTTGAAAATACGGGTTATTAGGACACTAGTGTTTTATACTGGACTCTTAAAGTTACCGTAGGCAAAGGACTGGAAGTGTGTTTCATGTGTCAACCATTCTGATTTCTTAGGCAATCTCTCTCTCCCCCCCCCCCCAACAAAATGGCTCTAAGTCCTAAGGCGTCCATCGCGGTTCTTAATCTACTCCACTATCTCGTGACTGCGCGTGTGACTCAGAATGTCAACTTTTTTTTATTTGTCCAGCGAATTCAGTATAAGGTGATTCTGCCCGTAGAATTAAAGCTTCTTAAAGTGTCCATCTCTTGTCCCCTGGCCACCATCTGTGTATATATTTGCATTCAAATTTCGTCCGATCCTAACCCAGGGCGACCATCCACCAATCCCAGTTTTCAAGTGTTTCGTAGACGGCAAATCCCACGTAATACCGAAGAGGTAATGCCAGAGCCACTGTGAGACCAAAGCAAACAACAATAATAAAAACATAACCTTTGTTTAAATGTATCACAAATGGGACGACGACAAAAGTGGTAGAAAAAAAAACAAAACAAAGAAATCAATAAATCGATGGACTCATCGCTTTGAACTCGTTTTCGGGCACCCAGCCCAATTTATGTTTTACTTGTATGTGATTGTTCCTTGTTGATTGTTGCTTGACCAAGGCCTTTGATCGAAACATCGCTGGTTTGTCTGTGAATCGTGGAGCTAATTTACGTACTATATATTTTTCGGGAACCCGATGTTATATGTCCATTATTCTGGTGCGATTCAGTGCGGGACCTACACGAAATGACTCTTCCCCCGTCTAGAATCAACAATGAAAATGAAACAAAAATAGCTATTAGAATTGATTGTTCCCAGAAGCTAAGATTGTACGTTATCTTCATACCCCCTAATAGTCAAGTGGCGGATTAACTCAAAAGTTGAATTCAAGGTCAGCTCCCTTCGAAAAAAAAAGTTGCTAAGATGTCTGTACTGTACTGTGACTGACGAACGGGTTATTTGGGTCTTTGTTCAAAACATCACCCGACCTTTACCTCTTGTTCTTTTTTGTTTGAGTTTACTGCTATAATACGATGTCTGGCTATGTGATACGTACGACTTGTAGATAGCAAATTGTGTTCTTTTAGTTTTCCATCTGTTCTTGTTACACATTTCATTTTTGGTGGTCAGACAATCTTCTTGGGTTGAGTTGGTCTTTTGTTTTTTGTTTTACGTACACCCCTCCAGCGCAGGCAATGCACAACTTCCTTCGGTTCTCAAGTCACGTAATATGGGTCAGGCATTTTATTGGAACCTGTCTGTCTCCCTTCCCCAACAAATTCCCTTCATCCGCCATTTTGTGGGCGTGTCTATTTCGGGATGCGGGGATTTCCGCATTGGACGTGATGAGTTTGCCGATTATACGTATCCGATGTCCAGTGGTATCAAGCGGGGCTTAAGTACACGATTCCAGGTTCGCATTGTCTAGGCCGGCTATTTCCGATGGTCATCAATGACATTGCAATGCTGTGTCCGACCCAGAGTCACGGACACCCCAATCGATTCAACGTCTTCCACAATCCCGGTGTTTATTTCCTCGAATCGTTTTTATTACATCAGCCATCAGTTCTTGTTCTTGTTACATTTTTATCATTTCTGCTGCCCCGTAACCTACTTTTACCTCTTGTTCTTTTGTGTTAAAAATGTACTGCTATTACTGCTATAAAGTGATTTTTGTCCGTGTTAAACATACGACTTGTGGACCGATTTTTGTCTTTTAGTTTTCGTTCTGTTCTTGTTACATATTTCATTTTGGCTGTCCCGTAACCTATCTGTACCTCTTGTTCTTTTGGATTTGGAAGTTAGATGGCCGAGTGGTTAGGACAGCGGACTCTCATGGCGAAGGTCATGGGTTCGAATACTATCCTAGACGCCTCGTTGTTTTTCTTGGGCAAGAAACTTTACTCCAATTGCCTCGATTGGCCCAGGTATAGAAATGGGTACCAGTACCAGCTTACCATTGGGGAGGTCATCTGCAATAGACCAGCGTCCTATCCAGAAGAGTTGTATTGCCACTCTGTCAGCTCCACGCTACGGAAACCGGGATAACCACCAGTTCTATTGGCCTCAAGGCTCTTAAGAACTATACCTCGTCCTATCGGAGACGGACGTTATATTCGGAGGAAATGTGCTACTGTTAAGCGCTTAGAGCATGGTGATGATCGTGAATAAGCGCTATATAAATGTACATTATTATTATAATAAGATCTATATATTTGTCAATCTAAGGACCAGCTCATCCTAAAATGAAAGGAAGATTATTAAAAATCGATGCTTAATAAACAATATTATGTTTCGCATTGTTGGAAACAATAGGTGAAAACCGTTTGCGTGGATTTTCCATTTCCAAGAAATTGGTCTACTGTGAGTGAAAAGTCGTAACAAACAACTTTCCAATGGTGACCAAGCAATCTCAAGATTTGTTTTCGGTACTCCCCGATAGCAAAGTCACGTTGCTGGGGAAAATCTTCTAAATGATCTTGTCCTATTCGGTCGCATTGGGCCCTACACACACCGGAAGTGATCTTATCTCCATTTTGGCACAACCTTATTGCATTGAACTATACCAAACACATGACGTCATCAGAGTGATTCACTGCCCCAAAACTCATGTCTAGTCGGATTACGTGAGGTCTAAATCACAAAACTCACATATTGTTCAAATTTGTAATTGTATAAAGTTCGTGCCACATGCCTAAAATGTCAGTAAAGCCCGTGTTGAAAAATCAAGAACAATGCCACCTATTTGTGACCCGCGACTGTTTGATTAATCACCCCATAGTTCCTATCATACCCGAAGAGTTAGAGACAATGGCTATATTATTATATCGTTGCCAGTTCAAGATAATACAAGTGCTATTGAACAGTGCATTGCTTTATGTTTTGAACCAAACAATATATGTTGACACAGTGGGCTCATTCAGATCCCCTGTTTACTTTTAAATGATTCAATCCTTAGAATGTCTAACTCTCTATCAAGCCATGTATGCTGGCTTGAGCGACAGCTTGCATCTGTATCGTGTCAACCTCGTACTGCCCATCGATGCCTCATCCTGCCTTGTACACTGTCCTGGCCAGACACAGATGTGATCTTTACACAATTTAATTATGTATTGTATCACAGGGAACACATACTAAACACAATGAATGTTATTCAGTGGAATACA
>JARFNW010141541.1:0-10317 GCA_031763155.1 Dirona albolineata | reverse complement strand
CACTGGCCACGATAGACATGGCTTGTCAACACCAACAGTCGAGTCGTGCTCACTGCTCGGCCACCGACGCCCCCAAAGAAGACAAAATGTCAATGTCATCTATGTTGTATCAAAAATAAAATCACTCCTTTTGGGTAGGAAATGCTGCATTCCTTTTATTACTAACAAGTGAAAAATAAAATACAAAACAGGCAAGAAAGTACAACCAAGGCAGCAACACTTGGACATGTGTTTATAAGATATGTAATGCTTTTCCTCTTTATTTTATGAATAACACCATTTTGAAAAAAAAAATTTCATTAATCATGTATAATAATACGAAACCAGTAGAAAATAGCAACCCACCGGACCTGCAAAACATCCAATGCCTCTGCAGGTAAACTAGCGTTGGTAGAAGAAGAAAAAAAAACCAAAACAAGAAAACATTATGTACACATCATGTTATATCATAACACATTATTATGCTTGAAAACGATGAAACCCATTTAAAGAAATACCCTGTGTGGACATTAAAACACCTGCATTCCATAATATGTATTTTCTCAAAAAGGGGAGAAATAAAAAGACTAACAAAGCGGTGAGATGGTCATGGTGACATATACATTATAAATATATTTTAAAAAAATAAATCATTATCTTAATTCCCTGTCTAATTTTGATTGACTCAAAATAATACACTTAGCATTGTTGTTTTTTCATCGCCTGTACTGTACCATTCAAATTCAAAACCCAAGCCAGTGTCTAAACAAGCTCTATGTTTGCCCCAATTGGTGAGACACAAGGCACCCTCGATCAAAGTTGGACCCCAACCAAAATCAGTGGGTTCCACTTATGATAACTTTATCTGTGTCCATTTTTTGTATTTCTAACTCGTCCTCGTCAAATAATCTATACTTTGTATGGCTAAGTCGAATTCCGTTTTGACTTTTTAAATTAATTTTGATCTGACCTACTCATGTAATTAATTGTAATCGCCAGACGTACCAAAGACATGTTATGACTTAACACAGAGCTGCAGATTGTAACATTGAAATGGTTCATGAATTCAAGACACAGAAGGGATCAGCCCATCACTATATATATATAATACGGTTTGTAAATCACATTTGTCCATCCTACATACAGCAATAACACCTGAATTGTTTTAACTTGGTCCCAACGAGGGTTTGGCCAGTGAGGAGAGGGAGGGCCCTCACTCCTTTTGTTTCTTTTACTCTTTTAGACTCTACGGAATGTCAAAGAAAAGAATGTAGCTTAGAATGAGGTTTATGTTTATGTCGTAAAAATCAGGGAAAAAATTTAAACAAAATAAATTCTGTATATATATATTCTGGCACACCGTAGAGATTACACACCAGGATACCAAAAAACATGTGTCCCGAAGATAATGTAACTTTGAACCTGTAAGTGTGTGTATGTGTATAATATAATAAATGTGTGTGTAAGTGTGTGTGTTTGTGTGTGTAGATACATGGTTATGAATATATTGTGCATTTGTTGTTAGTATTGAATTTGAATCTAATGTCGATGTCATTTTTGTCATCATCCATGACAGTGTTATCAATGACTCGACTATTCGTCCTATCATTAATATGATTACTATTACTAGAATATTAAACGATTAGTTGTGTCATTATTATATGATTAGTTGTGTCATCAATGTACATGTTACTATAATTGTCTTTAACAATAATAATAATAATAATAATAATAATAATAATAATTATAAAAAAATAATAATGTGTCTGTCCCTTTGATTTTAGTTATATATATAAGTATCGTCTGCACTCATTTTTCATTTCTCACAACTGACGACAACCGTAACAATGTTCGTGTCGTGGCATGTCAACAATGACGGTTGATCCTATGACCACCACACGTCAGCTGAAACCTCGGAGAAAGCGTTTCCATCCTGACTACAAGCTCATAATATAATATATAAATTGGCAACTGCAATGAATATATATATCAATCATTGTGTCACTGACAAGAGTGATAACTAGGTCTGGGTTTTGTTTTAAAAAGTAAAGACATCACAATCACAGCGATATAATTTCTAAACAAATTGAGCAAACATGACATTGTAGTAATTACATACACAGCATGGAGAATATCATACATCAATTGGAAAATACATTCTACCATCATAAATCATGAATGAAGGTGGAAAGATACACACAACTATACAGAGGGAAAGGTTAAGGCTGCAATCAGCATGTTGATCTAAACGTTTCCTCTACATTATTATCACAGAATCTGTACGTACATTGAAATGGTTAAACAACACTCTGCAACAAGACCTAACATGGGACCATACACACAGCCTTACATTAACTAAAAAGACATTTTTGTGCTCGCAGTGAATCACTGCTACGTCATATATTGAGTATAATTCAATGTTAAATGACGTCAAGTAAAATTGGTGACAAAATGTACCAACTAGTTTACGTAACGTCTGTGAATACGGGTGATTATCTTTAAGCACAGCTGCAATTTTTTTTTAAATTAAAAAAAATTCAATGAGTGTAATATTAACACTTTATCGTTCTAACTTAAATTTGGCTAAATGTCCTTTTGCTACATACTTAGCACCGGTATGGTACTACAATGTAACACACTTAATCACTCAAACCAAAAATGCCGAAACAGAATTGTCTTCAAACTCAAATGCGAGAGGATCAAGAGTAATCAAGTGACGTTAATCAAGAATTTAATGATGAGAGGAAGGAAAAGCTAAGCCTGAACTAGGAGACTGTTGCCCTGCACAATTAACATGCTCTGCTCTATAAAACAAAATATAAAAAAATAGCACTATCCAGTAATAATAACATTGGACGAAACAGAGCACAGATGATGCATGTTAACATTAACAAACGAAATAATGTTTCATAAAAAGCTATGCATGACACACCCACTTTGCTATAATTAAAGCGGTAAAAAAAATATTCGATGGTACAGAAAAAAAAAAAAAGAGAATAAGATGGCACTAAATCACTATCAGCATAATGGTGAAAGTCATATATGGCGTTACCTGACACTCAAACCAAGTTTCATTGGGGTTCAATGCAGTTGACGCAGTCGGGAGGTGTGGGGACGTGACATTTTTTTCTCACATAGGCGCAAATCAAAACGTGACACATGTAAGTTCCTCATGATCAAGTCAAATCACACACTAATCAGCCGAGGGAATTAATCTAATTTAGAATTGACTGAGTGACACTACGTAGACAAGATTACACTTTGAGGTTTTGCAACTGAAAAGCGTCTCTTCCTCTTCCTCTCTCTTTTGGGATTTTGTAACCACTATTACTATGAGTTATACTTAGTGCTTCTAACTCAGACAAAGAACGTTCTGTTTTTCACCCCGTATGAGAAGGCTAATGATTTGAACGTGAACCTCTTTTCGACGGAAAGACAATGATTTTCCAGTTCTACACTGTGTTAACGTTGGAGCTAGCACTTATCTGTTCAAAAGTTTAAAAAGAGACGTTGTTGGGGAAAGAAAAAAACAAAAACAACTGAAGAGAATAATCAACAAGCAACTTTAAAATGGCTGACCCAGTGTGTAGTATTTTTTTAAAAAAGAGAGAAATTACTTCTTTTTTTTTTTTTGACGGACATCACAACCCAGACCTAAAAAACAATTTTTAAAAATGGAGGGAGATTTATATCACATACATAATCATTTAGGAATAATAAATGCTCTAAATGCATAATCAACTACATCAAGATTGTTGTCATCTGAGAAGCAATGAATGAATATTTAAATGACGGGCATTTTAACACAAAAAGCGCATGTTACTAATAAAAAGTATGAAATTCGAAAACTTTGGCCGTCTGAAACGTTTGATACGTCCATTACAAATAATCTATTGCTCCCCATACTTTTGAATTTGTTGTGAAATTTAATGTCCTGCGGCAAATGACAAACGTTTACTTTACAAAGAAAAAGTACCCAAAACAGTTAGCAATATTATTACGGAAATGCTCATCCACATTTCACCATCAGGTCCTTTAACTTTAACAAATATTGCATAGACAAACAGACATGTAAATATGACAGTGGTAGAAATACTGTGGATATGTTACTAATAATGTGGTAAAAAAAAACAACACCCCAACCAAGGCGCATCCCACAATTATTTTGAAGCTTTCAATTATGTTGTACAAGATTGAAAATGCATTAAATCATTCATAAAGAAAATCAATAGAAATTAGCATAGAGATGAAAAATATTTGATCAAAATACATGTCATAGTATATTAACATAAATAGGGTCGTTCCACGAGGGAAGAATTAAATTAATTCCCATTGAATGGATTATATTGCTAAAAAAAAACCCAAAACAAACCCCCGATCAAATGGGAGACGGAAAAAGTTGCAGTTTTTCAATAATCGTCTCTTGTACAAATCACCAAAGACAATGAAACAGACCCCTGTGAAGGCTCCTCCATATTTCAAAAAGTCAGCAATTCACTGGTGCACAAAAATATATTACGAGGATTCTAAACTATACTGAGGAGATGTTAATCGTTACCAATGTTTGATACAATTTTTATTCCAAAAATAAGCTACATCTCACACATTAATGTTTCATTCAACAATTATTATCTTTTAACAAAAAAAACCAACAAAAACCCATTATTATATTATATATACCATGAAAGATTGGGTTAGTGCACAACTATAGGCTTTAAGACTATTAACAAACCTGACTCGTGAATCACTTTCGTAATTAATTAATTAATATAATAGGCAGTAATGATTATCCCCCCCCCCCCCCCCCATCACGTCTTGAAACAACATCCGACTATGATAATGATAAGAGCCTTTACTTAATTAAGACAAGCAATTCAAAATGGAAAATGTTTGCTGACTAAATCTCTTTTAAACATTTGCATGTTATAATCACACACCATAGTAATCATACCGGAATCAATCACAAAGCAGCACAGCAGTCTCTGACTAAAAGCACACCTCGCTCGGTCAAGCTTTGCAGCCAGTTGCAGTTTTATATTTGGCAAGATTATTGTACCCCCCCCCCCCCACCCCCCGTTTATATTATACAATCCGTTCTATGGTGTAATGCACTTTTTCCATAACAATATGCTAAATTGAGTTCCTCTCGAAAGCTGCACTTTTAGACAGGGACTTCCAAGCGACATATTATTGCATATTATTATTAGTAGTAGTAAGAAATGTAATTTTTAAAAATGTGAATGCAAACAGGAATATATGTGAAATTCTGACGCACACAATTAGAAATGAGAAAAGAAAAAAAAAATGTAAGTCACTCAGCACTTCTACATAACAATTTCCAATCCCACCCGTTGTCAAATATGAAAACAGTAAATTCTACAAAAAGAGACTCTCATAAACTAGTTCTTTTTTCAACATGGAATTAAACAGACAGGCCTTAAACTTAAAGTAAGAGGTCAGAGAATGAAGCCTAAAGAGACCAGTCTGCCTAAAAGGACGGCCACCACATGAAACTGAATTTTATGTCTATAAATTCACCATTCTTATTAGTCTTAGAACATGGTCGTGGTTGATCATAGTGACTACAATTAAGTTTAAGAGTGTCGTTTATGTGTCATCCTGAGGCCAACATTTTTCTATAGTCGACCTATCTACATGTATTGTATGTATATCAGAATGGAATTCTGAGTTGGTAGTTATGGCAAAAAACACCTGATTTTTCATTGGGTAGGATTTGATCCAAAAGTCTGCCAACCTAGCCCAGTCCAAATATCATTCTATCAATAAATATTTTCAAAAACACGATCAATTTCATATTGGTCCATTGAACGTAAATTTGTTTTGGTTTTTCCAGCAATAAATCTATTTGTTGGTATATCATAAAATCATATTATTACTTTTTGTTAATCAACATCAAATAGTATTTTGAAATGAGACAGCAGTTACATTAACCCTTGCGTTATCGTGAGTAACGTCCCTTTGTAGTCAACCTACTTTCACCATCCAAATAATCTTTTCAACACAATCTACATCGTTTCAACTAATTTCTTTCACTAGCCCTTATTTGTTTCTATGTAACACAAGCTTGAAATCATGAATTATAATGAGCAAACCACAAACACTACTACTGTTTATCATCACATTACAGATTCGGACGACACTCTAGACAAAGTAAGTGTCAAAAGTTTCAACAGGCTACCTAATTTAGTTTACAAGCTGTGAATTTATTTGCGAAGCATGTCATTTTTAGATTTTTCGTGAAATCAAGTGGCAATGTGGCAACCAGAACTTATTAGGGTCAAAAACTGGTGGCAATGTAAGGGTTAACAAATTCAAATGATACTGACATGACCAATCAACCACATGTACGTGCGCCAGTGATATAGAATCTACCTTGTAACACTCACACCTTTCCACCATTGTTCATACAATGAATATAAAATCACATTTTTTGTTTGGCAATTTACATTTCTTGACATCAGCAAACGACCCACCCAAAAGTCATATTTTGTTCTCATCATTTTTTTACATTTAGAAACTGTATGAAAATAATTTTGACTCCATGTACGTATATAATACATTTACAACATTAAACAAATCATCTGGTTCTAGAAGTAGAAGCAACACATTCATGATTTATGAAACAAGGACATCTTTTTCTCTTTCTCGCAAAATCCAACGCATCACCTTCAGTGAGCTGGCATGAACAAGATGAGACAATCTGATTCCTCAAAAAGTTCATGTTGAACAGATTGGACACTACAGACATCATCATTTATAGCTACATATGTTTTATGATAAAACAATAACTATAACATACATTCATTCTCACACATAAAGGGACAAAAAATAATTTAATTAATAAACAAAATTTTGAGCCGTGGTCGCTTTATCAAGAGATGGCATTACTTCCTCCACGTTACTTTTCAATTTCGTATACTCAACACTTCCATTGCCTCGTCGACGGGCACCATCAGCTCCAGTTCGTCCTTCAACAATAAACGCCAGAATCTAGTGAGAGAGAGAGAGAGAGAGAAAAGTGTTATCATATATAGTGATAATATAGTTACCTATATTAGAATAAAGTGGAAATTTCATATTTTTCATTTGTTTTTTTCCATAGTAAACTTATTATCAATGTAAATTTAAATGAGAGAGAAAAGCGAACAATATTTCTTCTATTATCCTTGCCATTTAATTTTTTATAATATAACCGTAGGATAACATATTCTAACACACTTCTATCCATGTTGCAATGCTACTTCATCTGATTGTTAGCCTCTAAAGATCTTACAGTTACATAAATCATCTTTGACAAAAGCCAAGATATCATTAACACTTTAAATGTGATGTAAATTAAGTCAATAACTCTTGTAGAGGTGTCTAGTCGTACCACCTAATTTTTTTTGGGGGGGTCAAATGTACGGAAACTATGTTTCACTGGGAAAGAAACAGAGGGGGAAAAAAAGAGCCAACAATGGACCTAGTTATTAAGATTATACCCCACACCACAAAAAAATTTAAAAAAAATGACCTTGCATTGCTATTCGGTGAAAAAAATAATTAAATTTTCATAATTAATTTTTGATACCCATTAATAATAAATGTTAGAATAGGTAAATTCCTATTTCATTGGCACTTCATCGCATTATCTCAAAAAATGACAAAGCCTATGAAAGAGAACGAGGTAAGAGTGAAAAGGATTCAGATGAAGGGGATGAATAAATACAGATAAATAAGCAGGGATTAAGGAACCTTTTTATCAGTCCACTAATAATAATAATAATAATCCCCACATTTGTTGGCTAAAAAAATTAAAACAAACAGAAATATAGAGAGAAGAAGACATTGTGGAGAGAGAGAAAAAAAAAAGAAGACAAATGAGGAAAGAAAGCCAAGCTCTCTAAGTCTAAGCAGAAAAAAAAAGAAAGAAGTAAATTCCATACCTTCTGCTTGTTGTGAAAGATCACATAGCCAGAAATGCAAATGACCACAGCCGTTAAGAAATATGCAAAAAAATGTCCTGAACTTGGGACATTCTCTTCCACTGTCTGAAACTTCCTGCCGTTATTTTCCGGTTGACCAGATTGAGGTAAACCGTCTTTTCCAGCAGGGATTCCTACAGGTCGGTTCCCAAGTGTGTCATAGTCTTCGTCTGAGCCATGCTCATTCTTATTTGCAGCATTTACTTGGGGATTTGATTCAGATTGACTTATCACAACATTGTTTCCCATTGCTGAAGCACTGGTCATGCTTAGTTGAGTAGGATCGACTTGACCGTTCACGTTTGGCTGGGCAGGATCAACTTGACCGTTCACGTTTGGCTGAGCAGTATCAACTTGACCGTTCACGTTTGGATGAGCAGGATCAACTTGACCGTTCACGTTTGGCTGAGCAGTATCAACTTGACCGTTCACGTTTGGCTGGGCAGGATCAACTTGACCGTTCACGTTTGGCTGGGCAGGATCAACTTGACCGTTCACGTTTGACTGAGCAGTATCAACTGGACCGTTCGTGGTTGACTGAGCAGAATCAACTGGACCGTTCACATTTGGCTGAGCAGGACCAACTGGACCGTTCACATTTGGCTGAGCAGGATCAACTGGACCGTTCACATTTGGCTGAGCAGGATCAACTGGACCGTTCACATTTGGCTGAGCAGGATCAACTGTACCGTTCGCGGTTGACTGAGCAAGATCAACTTGTGGATTTGCTGCAACACTAGGTTGTGGAATTATTGCCACAACAGGTTGTTGATTTGCTGCACCAGGTTCTCCATCTGCAAAACCAGCTTGTGTATCTGTTGACACACCAGGTTGTGTATCTGTTGCAACACCACGTAGTGGACTTATTGCAACACCAGGTTGTCGATTTGCTGCACCAGGTTCTCCATCTAATGCAAAACCAGCTTGTGTATCTGTTGCAACACCAGGTTGTGTATCTGTTGCCACACTAGGTTGTGGATTTGTTGCAGCACCGTTCACGTTTGGCTGAGCAGGGTCAGTATGTTGTATTTCCTTTTTGGTCTCATCAGCTGGATCTGTTTGTGATGAACCTCCATTGCTAGTACCAACACCAGAGGTACTGTCGCCCTGATTCATGCCTGTGCTAGAATGAGGCACAGCTTGACCTGCAATAATTAAGTTAACAAATGTTTAATTTTAAAGGCAAAATGTGTCCAGCTTCTATGACCCCAATTTCTGAATTGACAGCCAAGAAAAGAATTGGATACATTTATGTTAGATAACAGAATAGTGTGTGTTTCATTTGATCCATGGTCATGTAGAAGGATTGAATCCCAATGGGCTCATCACCTGCTTGCCTTAAGCTTAAATTATGGAATCCACAAGAGATTTTGATTTTTACTTTCCGACCCGATGAACAAAATATGGATCTTTCAGAAGGGGAATTTGGGTTTGTGTAAGCCTCATTCAGGGATGACTGATGATTAGAGAGATCACAATGATTTGATCACACACTTATTATATTTATATATATATATTTTAAATATATATATATATATATATATATAGATCATCTGCTCAATTTCATTTTAATATTATCAACGCCTTACAGGAGGCAATTTGGACTTCCTTGGCACTGGAAACAAAAATCCCATACCCAACGCTGGCAAATTAGTCTATCTTGGTGACACCTAAAT
Organism: Dirona albolineata; assembly: GCA_031763155.1. Taxonomy (NCBI): domain Eukaryota; kingdom Metazoa; phylum Mollusca; class Gastropoda; order Nudibranchia; family Dironidae; genus Dirona; species Dirona albolineata. Next base: position 677 of record JARFNW010141541.1, on the reverse strand, counting down.
AGGTGTGACAAACCGAAACCGTTCAAAATCTGCACCACAGCAAACATATTTTTTTAAAAATAAAAATACAACTTGAATTGGACCTTTGCAGTCTTTTTATGTTAGCGTCAAAGTCATGCATATATATATATACAAATGAATGAGTCACTTTAAACATTTGAAACTCCCATGTTCAATGGGGCTAGCCTCAAAACTGGGTTTTTAATACTAATATAGTAACTGACAACAAATAGCCATCAAAATGGAGCTAAATTAGCAATCCAGATGCTCTCTTCCCCGACACATATGTGCTGCTGGAAGCCTTGAGTCATTCAAGACTCACTTATAAAAATGTACTATGACTCAACTCAATATTTTTCTCTCTCTTTACTTCTGTGGCAGAATCGTCACCATTTCGATGACGGCCACTATGTGGTGGAACTCTCGTTGGGAAATTACAGACCAAATTCTGGAAAATCCCTACCTAAAACACTTCCAATATGAAGTCTATTTAAAGTTGAGAGTTTAATGAAGAATATTTAAAAAGCAGTGTAAAATCATGTGTCCTTGGGAAGTAACCATCTCTAAAACTGCGCGCCTCCAATGAGCTAAAAATATGCTTCAATTCTAAATCAAGCATTGAATTTTATCATAAATTCTAATAAAAATGACCATAAAATCTCTGAATTCAATTTTAA
>JARFNW010141519.1:0-10318 GCA_031763155.1 Dirona albolineata | reverse complement strand
TACTACTACTACTACTACTACTACTACTACTACTACTACTACTACTACTACTACTACTACTACTACACTACTACTACACTACTACTACTACTAAATGGCTGTAGCTTATATAGGGGATGTCTCCAAAGCTCTGTCTCACAAGTCCTGATTGTCACAGATAGACTTTAAACAGGAGGTGCTGCCTCTCAAAAGTGTATTAAATTATTTTTAAGAAATAGAAATGTTAAACCTTATATTGATAAATTTGTTGAGAAAATAGCCCTTGTCTTCGTACCTGCAGACTAATATTAATAATAAATATGAATGGTAAATTCCCTTTATTGATCCCGGGAGTAAATTTGTCTCAAGGGTCTATTCCGAGGGTAGACCGGAATAACCCAGACGTCAGCAGCAGTGCAGGGCTGCACAGTGGGATCAAGGTATTGAGAAAAAATCCAATGCTTCCACCGTGATTCGAACCTGTGACCTCTCAAACCAAAGGCGAGTGGCTTGACCACTGGCACCCCAATCACCATAATAGAGTATAGTTGTAGATATGGTAAAGCAGATTGGTAGATCTACATTGTGTCCCTTAGATCCAGCATTGAGTTTGAATTGTAATGCTTGGAGTATGAATGGAGTGAATGAGTGAAATATTATTGTATATGAAACTAATGTTGGTCTTAAAGCTTTGATGCATACTTTTTAAATATGTATTTGCTTCTCATAATCATATTTTATGAAGTTAAATGGTGTTCACTTCTTTTATCTTCCCTCCAGTTTCCTAATGCTTTTGAATTTAATGAGCATTTCTTGATCACCATCTTGGACCACTTGTACAGTTGTCTGTTTGGAACGTTTTTATGCAACTGTGAAAAAGACAAAGTAAAAGAGGTTTGTGAGAAATTTTCAATTGAAATAAATTATGTTCAACCCTAGATCATGATATGTATATGGCAAAACAATAATAATGTTAAAAAAAACCCCCACAAAAAATAGCTTTGTTACGTTCAGCAAAAGGATAACTAAAAACATGTTGAAATTGTTGACACTTATTTTCATCTGGACTTTCATCTGAATCAAGGTGATAAACAGCTGTGTTTGTGGCTTTCAATCAATTCGTTCATGCTTGTTTTACATAGAAACAAATAAGGACAAATTAAATTTTAAAAAGACAGGGATAAGTGAAAAATATGAAAATAAACAGATTGGCAAAAGTAGTTTATACTTAAACTATAAAGAGAAATCAAGTAACACAAACAGCATTTTAGTTTCTATGGTCATCTCATTAGGTTGTTGGGTGTTTTTTTGGTCTTGATGATCATAGAAACTAGAAAGCTGGGGTACATAATATGCAAATGGAATCAGTTATTTGTATTTGTAAAGTATAATTTGTATGGGTTTTTTTCTTCCAAATCTCTCTAATTGCTTTTATATCTTTGAGCAGAAATTGCCGCAGGAAACAGTGTCCCTCTGGTCCTACATCAACTGCCAGATGGAGGAGTTCATGAACCCACTGTACGCTGAGCACGTTCACGAGCACGTCCTGTTTCCAGTTGCCAGTCTGAGGAGAATGGAAGTGTGGACGGGATACTACTGCAGATGGAATCCTCGCATGAGGCCACAGGTAAGAGTGAGAAGAGTACCTTGAAATCAGATCTCTTTCTTTCTTCCTTTATCAATTTCTACCTGACAAGAATTTCCGTAATGGGAAAAAATAAGTATTGTTAATGTATTTTTTATTATTATTATAATACGTTTTGGTGTCAGTGTGCTGGGTTTGTTTTGGTACATCATCAACATTATGCTACATTGTATTCTATTTTTATAACAGTTTTTGTTATATCAGATATTATGCAATGTCACAATGGTAACTGCTATGAGTTTTCCTTACATCTGCTTTTTTAAAAGTGTTGGGGAGCTGGTGGCGCAGTGACTAAGTCACTCGCCTTTGGTTCGAGTTTGAGAGGTTGCAGACTCAAATCCTGGTGGAAGGGCTGGTTTTTTTCTCAAATCCTTGATCCCACTTTGCGGCGCTGCATAGCGGCTGATGCCTGGATTATTCCGGTCGACCCTCGGAATAGACCCTAAAGACAAATTTCCCCCTGGGATGAATAAAGGGAATTTATTTATATGTATTTTGTTATTATTAAAAATAAATTTCATGTATTCTTTTCATAGGAACCCATTCACATAAGGAATCGTGAACTGCTTGTTTTGCGAAGTCAGCTTCAAAAGAAAGTGGAGGAATTAACTTCTGCCCTTGCTGCACGAAATGCCAGAATCAACCTACAGCCATCGCCTCCCAAGGTGTCTAGTCCTGTCAATGTGTAATAAATACATGGTTGTATGTAGTATCTGTGCTTTGTGGAATCCTTGACTGATTTAATGTCATACAATGAAATTATCAGATGAAGGAGTCAGATCTTTCACTTTCAACATGAGGCCCATTGGAAAATTTTACCTGAGTAGAAGGGAACCTTGGTAGTGAAAAAAGTTTTTTTAGGTTTTCTAATAACGAAATTGGAAACTGTTGTACATTTGGTGCTCAACAGGTATTTGATTTAGACGCATGTGCTTCTTTCACAACATTATAATATTAAAGTGTCTATTGGTCAGACTCGAGAATCTATCCACTCAGGTTCATATTCGTTCAAATAAGAGAACGAAATAGTTGAGTGTTAGCTAAATTAAAACCTTCCACCCAAATAGAGAACAAGCTAGATTAAAACCTACTTCCACCCGAAAAACAGTAGAGTGTTGTCAGAGATCCTACAATAAGGATATAGTCTGCTTGGGGCAACAGCTTCTGTGTCCAGCACTAGTATAGAAGAAGTCTCTGGCTAGGGGACAAGGTTGTGACAAGATTCTCTTATAAAATGTCCCGATTTAATCGCAACAAACACCTGAATCGAAGACAATCTAATCCTGCAACAGCGGTCATTTTGACTGATGAATAAAGGGTTAGCGTCTGTAATCACAGTACAGTTCATCAGACCTGACCAATCACAGTACAGTTCATCAGACCTGACCAATAATAGTACCTAGCTCCTGTTCACCAGGCCTGGCCAATAGACCTAGCCTTGTAATATATATATATATATATACTCCTTTCACGTTCATATCTCATCACTGTTGTCGCTCATTTATTGCAGATATTATATTACTGTTGTCACTCATTTACTGCAGATATTATATCCACTAGGATCATTTGACGTAATGTTGTTTCAAAGGAATTGTCTCTTGTGTGATTGGTGGATTTATCAGCATTAAAATTACTTTGATGTTGAGTCATTTTATATGAATATAATGAACAGCTTATAAACACTTTATTTGTATGTAAAGTTTGAATGAATGCGCACATGTCTCTGTTTCATAATTTGATGTTCAATTTTAAAAACAATGTTTTTGTTTTTGGCTGTGAAGAAAATGGTTGTGTTGACTTTGGGTTTTTTTTGTTTGTTAAATATTCAATCAGAAAATAATAATTAGAAAGTTTGTTTGTTTTTTTCTTGCCCCAACAATATATTTGTTCTTAAACCCTTTTGTATTCTGGTTAAGTCTTATGTTTTTTCATGTGCCCGAGCGACATTCATTCATATTACGGTAATAGTAATAAGAAATAAAATAAAATAAAAGAGTACCTATGACTGGGACGACTAAAGTAAATAGAAAATCATTCATTACGTCTGTGTTGATAACCACATCATCAAACTGAAAGACGATGGATGATTGGGGTTTGATGCGTCGCTTCTCTCATAATGTGATTGTGCAATATCAATAAAATTTTGTCATCATCCTTCATTAAACAAACCATTTTACATAAATCTATATATGCACAACCTTTTCATTCAGTCTCTGATTGCGTTATTGTGAGGTAACATTTCAAACTTATTATAGTTATAGTCAACTGTTGATAAGTTGATCTCTTTAGAGTATATATTTTAAAAAAGATTATTTCGTGAGTAATTCAACTTAAAATTTGTGAAAATATAAGTTTTGGATGTGGATGAAAACCAAGTTGAAAGTATTGGAAAGTTCAATTTATCAGAATTTAACTTAGCCATAGTTCATTGTAAAATACCAAGAAAAACTCATTTTTCAATTTGTGATGAACACTGTTTTAAATAAGCCTTGATATTGCATTTTGTATTATATTTTTTATCCTAATTTTGTATTATTTTCACCCTGATTGCATGTGATATGGATGTAATTTAAATCGTAATAAAGTCCTACTCAAATTTTCCAACCACCTTTTTCTGTGTTATCCTTTTATGGATTGGGGTATGGAACAGTGAATACAGTCAAACCTCGTTATACGCAAAGTTGCCTATTGTCAGCTTTTCGCCATAGTACAGATTGGATGCCAGTCTTTTGTCTTGCCATACCTTTTTCCACCAACAATTTGGCCATAATATTCACCATGAAGCTGTGGGCAAATAACTTAAAATGACCAAGTATCATCTTGTAACAAAATGAAAGTGAGAGGTCATTGAGTTCAAGAACACATAGAGTAGCGTAGTGGAGTTACAGAAAGACTACTTTGATCATTGTCATGTTGTGTCGTGTGTCAGCATGCTTGTAGACCTATCAATAATATGGAAGGGCAAGGCACTTGTAAAAATCTGTGGGGAAATTCACCACCTGTAAAGAGTCATACCTTTGAGTAAAGTGTGTGGGTTCAAACGATTAATATTATGTAGAAAGTGAAACCACTAGTGTTGGAGAATTGATATAGACTAGAAAAGGAGTGTCAACCCAAGAGATGCATTTTTTATTGGCATCGATGGTATGACAGTATATTTCTCATTGTCATATAAGTAAGCTTGCAATATTGGGTATTTAAAAAATGATAATGGTATTGTGACAACATTAGCACTCTCCACAAATGAATTAAACTATCTGCCAAGGTATCAATGTCACCATACACCATGTGGCGTGCACTCGGGTCTTGTGTTCAACAAATAGGTAATCAAGAGGAATCAATGTGTTCTCTACTCACGATTAATCAATTATGCTGTTAATCCATAATATTTTTAGCAGTTCAATTCATTTCAAAATAGCTGTTACCATAAGTGCTTGCTACTATTGCTGACAAGGGTAAAGGGAGGGGGGACCTCGGTGTAAGAAGATCCATTCACACTACTTTCCTCTCAAGGTTCTTTAAAATTATCGACCACTATCGTGTTAAAGTGGTTATACGTCTACCATATTCCTTAGACACACAAGCAATCAAACTACTGAGCATGACATTTGACAGAACACAGAGATAGAAAATTCATGTTAAGACAAGCTAGGGATCAGCCGTGAGGTTTTGTTCAACATGCAACCTCGGTTATATAGATTTAATAACAAACTGGTATTTGGCTTCCTGGATTTCCATATTACATCATGATCAATGCAAGTCTTGCTCAAGTTTTTTATTTGTGAGTTGGTCTGCTGTTCTTGGCAATGCACTATTGCCGTGAAAGGCATGGGTTCGATCCGCCGTTCTACAAAAATCATTTTTCTATTGTTTATTGCCTCTCACTGGCGCTGTAACATTCATTAACCTACCAATATTATAATTACTATCACTATCAGTGCCCGCTCCCGATTCATTCACTTTTTTTATTTTCCCTCTGGGAGCATCTTACTTCCCTATTCAAAGAAGTCTCAGGATTTGACAAGTAGATTGGGTACAGATAATAAACACAAAAATAGGAAAGTAATGGGGACAGAAAGGAAGAAAAAGAGAGGAAAAATTAACTTTTTACTTTACCCCCTGTATGACCAATTACGAATAATTGGAAAACATAGAAACTGCACCGACCCCCATAAAGCAGTGCAGAGAGTAACAACAGACACAGATTTACTTACTATTCCCATCTGTACCAGATTTGTGAAAGAGGACAAATATAAATAATGACAAGATGACAAACAGTCTGGAAAACAAAAGCATCAATTTATTAAAACCATTTTTATTTCATGTCACTACTCGACAATAAAGGCAAAGGATAATAGAAGAGATAAAAAATGATTCAAATCATGAATGGGACAATCAGTTTATGGCAAACAACTAAAAATCAATTGATGAATGATATAAAAAATTAAAAAATTTGATAATGAAAATGAGACCCACAAAGTCTTTAAAAACCGGTGCTTATCCTAGTTTTAGATCTGGATAGGAAGCTGATCTATTGCAGATTACGTCCCCTACTGTGAGATGGCACCCATTTCTACACCTGCATTGTTAGGCAATCGAAGCAAAGCATCTCCCTCATGGATAACTCAATGCAAAAAGTCAGATTTGAACTCAAAGACATTTGTGTCGATTAACAGCAATGAGCATCCTCTAACTCTAAGCCACCAAGCTTCCAATACAAATATAATAATGGTAGAAGAAAAAAAGGAAGACCAAAACATTTTTTTAAAATTTATTTTAAAAACCTTATAAAATAAAGAGGTCATTGTGTTTAATTTCTTCTTGATTCCAATGTATTGTTTATAGTATATGTTGCAGACAAATATGTCTAAATATAGAATGTATCTTAAGTACATTGATCCATACATATAACAATAATTATTATGATGAACTGTGAACAGTTCAGCTGTTCTTTATTTTGTTATTTTGGCCGAGTGCTGGATTGAAATGTAACTGGAACATAACTGCATCATTATATGGAGGCTTTCGCTTTTATTTTTATTAAAGTAGGAACAATATTATAATACTAACACTGGGAGCTACATATAATAAAATATAAAAGTAGCGTAGTTTATGTCCACAAAAATCAGGATTTGGAATTCATGTCTCTCATACTTATATTTCTGATACCGGTATGTCATTTATCATGCACAGAGAAATTATTATTATATTATTTCACAATAATAGGTGGCATTATTTATCCATTATTCATAATCATATCATAAATGATGGAGCATATTGCATATCACTTGCATTTAAATATAAAAATATACAAGTTATATCATATCTTCAAAATGTCAGCAAAAACATAGCATTTGGCATTTTAGGGAGTATTTAAGAAAGTGCGCGATTGGAATCCAGAACGCTTGCTGAGGGAGATTTAAATAATAACAAATTTAAAAAGACAAATCAAAAGGATTTAAGAGAGCATCTTCTCTATTACACTTGAAGGCATCCAAATCTTAGGTAAATAAGAGTGCTACAATATCTACAAAGTCAAAAAAGACATTGTTTGAACATAGGAATGATTTGGGTGAATTTACAATTCTTGAATCAACATGATATAAATACTGGTGGGGTCTATGTAGGTCACAAACTCTTCCGACGTTGTGATTGTACGTACAAATTTATTCTCAAAGGCTTCAGTGACGTTGTAATTGTTTTTGCCTGAGAAACCGATGTCCGAGAGGGAGGTCTTGTACCTGAGCGGTTTCCCCTGGTCGTCTTTGTTCAGCAGGCCGATGGCTGTGAGACCTTTCTTGGCCATGGGTTTCAGCCACACGGATAGAGAGCCTGGCACCTGTAGATTGATGATGGTAATAATAAAGTTAAGGAGACAGGTGGCTTAAACAGGAAATCAAAATTAAAATATCTCTCACAGATGCTACTTCTCAAGCAATTGCTTGAATTCAGGCACTTCGAAAAGTTCAGACAGGTCTAGTTTGCAACCTCCATTTAACATTGCTCACCAATCATGACTTTAAATTGTGTGACTGCAAAGTTTATATAGCTTATGGTGGCATCTCTAAATCTCAGATTGATAGAAAGATGATAACCTATGGGGAAACTGGCTAAAAGACCTGCCATCCATCCAGATTCAATCTGTATTAATTTTTTTTTCTCATTTCTGGCACATTTTCGGATTTTTCACTTCATACAGATTGTTTCACATTATCTTGCATTTACATAAAAATTTTGTCACAAAAATATTTTTTCCTTACTTACTTCAAATACAGAGACTTAATTACAACACTTTTTCATTATCTTTTAAAAGTATGGTAGTTTGAGTATGAGAGAATGGACTTTTTAAAAATCTGTTCCTGCATAAAAGCACTCTAGTAAAAAAATACAGACCATCCTCTCAAAATTCAGATTTCATATAACGATACACAGAATTTTCTTTTCAAGCGTGTAGGAGAGAATATCGGTGGACATTTTGTTAAATAGAAGAATGAGTGTGGATGAATCAATACAAAATAAATCAGACTCATTTCATTCTAAGCCTTGACTAATACTAATACGTTCATTAGAAAGATTGCTGCCATATTTTATATATCATAAAATATTAGAATCAGACGATGGAAATAAATGGAGAAAAAAAACAGCAACAAATCAATCATTATTACGATAACAACCATTGAAAAAAAGTGGAAATCCCAGAGGGAATCCAGGGGGGGGGGGGGGGGGGGGAATAGACATTGTTGAAAGTTTTGCAAACCTCAAAAAGTCGAACAGCTTGGTGTCCTGCTGGGTCCTGGTTGATGGCAAGAATGTTCCTGTTCTGGAGTAGTGCTTTTGCCTGTGGGTCCATAGAACGCAAATCCAGAGACATGAACAGGGGAGAGGCGAAGAGGGCCCACATACCAAACTGGGCTTTTTGTTGATAATAGCTCAGGCCAAAGTCACCAACAGCAAGCTGTGAATAAAGTGCATGGAGAGCAATCATACATTATGACAGTCACGGAAATAACATTTTGAAACCAGAAAATTCCTCAATGACACTCACTGACACATAATAAATTATTTGGATCTTGTTTTTCAAATGAGGTCGGCATATATTAAATATGATCAAACACTATCGGCATGAAGCCCAAATCATAATACTGAATTATTGTATTTTGAACACATTATCAATGAATATAATGAAATCAATTAAAATTAAAAATGGTCCATTTCAAGCTAAGCCCATTTTCTGAAACTATTAACAGAAAAAACAAAGATAAAGTGTGATCAATTTATAAAGGCATTGTGTATAAAGAGATCTTCTATTCCCAATTTTGACTTTGTAAGTACAGTCTCATTGTAATAAAGACAGTCATTAAATCACAGATCTGTTACAATGAGACAGAAAGTAGCAAATGTCACCTGCTTTTGTGTTTAGATAATTCAGAATGCCAGCTTACAATGCACACTTAAAAACATGAAAAGAGATCCACTGAATGTTGACACTTCGCACACATGTGTTTGCGTATGTATGGTGTATAAACATATCATTATCATTATTTCAACACTTTTAAAACAGTAAATGTAAAAGTTAGCAGCACAGCTTTCTTTAAGTCTACATGTGAAAGGACCTGTGGGGCAGATCCTTGCAAACTCTGAAAGGTCTTCCTCTATCCGGGATTCGAACCAGGGATCTTTTGTTTATTACAATGACCCCAGGTCATAATATATTATTATAATCCCACAACCCAATCTCTGGTCATCTCACAGTTAACTGCTTACCATGTCCGGGTCATTCCAAGCACCAGGTCCTGAATGGGAAGCAAAGTCTCCCACATTGCTGCCATAATGGTCAATGATTCCCAACACACTCGGCCATGAGTCTGTCACATCCTCAAAATTCCTCCACAAGTTGCAGGCCTGTGCTATCTTCCCATAGTCGGACTATTTCACAGTGAAAAAGAGGTTCTCATTTCCATTTCTAACAGTGCTCAACACACTCTTCAAGAAGGATGCCACAGTGATTTGAATTTTTATTTTTTTTACATTTATGGAAAAATCTGAGAAAACGTCAACCAAAGCTTTCCCACTTTTTCATATCTAAATCACATCTCTGCACTGGCATGACATTTAGTTGAAAATACTCACCATATCTGAAGACTGCTTTACATTTCGGTCCAATGGATTCAAAGACCAAAATTAACAATGACAACAATTTAAAGTTGTGTCAACTTTGAGTAATAAGTAGTTAAATCAGGTGAATTGAATAACAATTTGACATCATAAAACCAAGTCAAATTACCAAGCTATATTTGAATTTGAGAAAACCTTTTTTTTACCATGCAGCGGTGAGACAGACACTTACCTTGCCGAGGGAGAGGATCACATGCGCTTGGAAAATTGTCTTAGAGGAGATTATTATGTTAATTTTGTACCACCTACCATATCAGGGTCATTCCATCCCCCTGGACCAGCGTATTGTGCAAATCCATCGGAGTTTGTACCATAGTGGTCGATGATACCGACCACAGAGTCCCAGCTGTCCTGGACGTCCTTGTAGTTTCTCCACTGGTTACAACTGTTTCGAACTGCTGCATAGTCAGGCTGAAAACATCACCCAGCAGATCCAGCTATGATATCATTTCATCATCTTAGGAACTAGCATGCAATATGGTCTTATATATATATATATATATATATATATATACATAC